>CM050167.1:382647489-382789989 GCA_027410445.1 Discoglossus pictus
TCAGCCTGTTAGACATGTTCTGGATCTCTGGGCATTTGGAGATAACCAGCTGATGCCCAGTCTAAAAGAAAAGTAAAAAAAACCACTGAATTTCAGTGTGCATAAAGTCAAGGTCAATCTTTATATTTACAGAGACACTGTACTGATAAGATATCAGTAGCACAGTACTAAATATATCAGTAACAAGGAAATGAAACTGAAGGTAAGCTAAAAAATGAAAGGTAGATTAGGAGCATTATCATTATTTTTCATTCCTTTGCAAAGTGAAGTGCTCTTTCGCTTGCAGATTAGCTGCTATTTCTTTCTTAGTGGAGATTATAGAGAACCTGACAAGTTATTATTATTTTTTTTATATATAAAACCTGTTGCAGTCCATGCATGGTCGCTACAAGACAGGGCGCTTGGATTTTACCTGAAGCACAAGCTCTGTCCAAAACTTTACATTCCTGATGGTATCCTTCGCATCTTGGTGCCCTAGGCTGCTGCCCACTTCCCCCATAAGGCAGAGACAGCCCTGTAGATGCTTATGTTTTTCCTTTATACTAATATCTACAATATTAAAGGGAAGGTTTCTAGTGTGACAATCAGCTTGGAGCCTGCTGATCACCATGGGGAATCTCTCCCTGAAAGAGCTATGTCTTCTCCATTTCCCCATTGACATTACATTTTGAAGTCGGCTTCTCTTAGATTAGCCCTGTGATGGCTCATCTGGAGGGCCTAACTCCACCCCTTACCCCTTCCTAAATAGGATTGTTGTCACTTGCATTCCTTCCCCCAATCACAGTTCCAGTCCCTGCTATTTCCATCACCAGAGACAGGAAATTAGAAAAATGAACTCTATTACTTGATAACAACTTCCTTGATGGGATTATCTAAAAGTGGACGGGAAATCAAAATCGTGTGAGTTCACTCGTTTAGAAGGGAACTTTAAATGTGTTTAAGTATGTGATATAATTACCAGCTCACCCTGTGATGGAACAAACTCCCACATGCCCACATTGGACAGTGGGGTATTACAGAGGACTGATTAAGTTAACTGGTTAAGGGCAGGTAATGTAATTATGTTTGTGGACTGAGCCAAAGTTTTATTGTTCTTTTTGGCTATACATGTTCCACCTTTCCCCACTAAACACACTCTTCTAGGAAACATAACCATGGTGTTCTGACTTTTTTATTTAGAGGTTATCATTTCTATTAGTTATTTTTAACACCTTGATCCCTGTTCTTCATCTTGATGGTCCTGGATTAGAAGCCCACTATGAAGCCCACCCACACCAATGTCCAGGGGAGGATGCCTGTAGCCAAGGCATAACAATTATGGAGCTGAGTTGGACCCCTTCCCTGGGTCATGACACACAGATATATAATATACCTCTTGTAACAGAGTTATCCAATGGGATTATATGAGCCACAGACACTGCACATGTCTCTTTCCCCAGAAGTACTGCATGGTTTCACCTTTGCTCAGTTGTTCAGCTGCATCTGAGCCGACCTGATTTAAGACAGTTTGTGGAGTATGGGTGGGGCTACTAATGGATGAATTAGTTACAGTTGTCTGAGAAAGACACACACGCAGTGAGACAGCAGCCTGCAGCCTAGGACCGCTTGGAGCAGAGTGGAGACCTGGAAATCTGAACACTATACAGGCCAGTGATTTTACAAACTATTGGAATGTTTATTTTGCCCCACAAGGGGTTTAGCTCGATGAGAGCTGGCTAGGGAGGAAACTGTATACAGTAAACTCCCGGGTGTCCAGTACCTAACCAACTGGGACTCTCAAGCATCCGGCATCAATTCCACATTTTAAATTTACTCCCGATAACTGGCACTATCTGCAAAAAAAAAAAAAGCTAACTTTTTTCTAATTATTTGTTCTGGGCTTAAATAGCCCAGTTTAGGTGCTAATGCCTTCTTAAAGGCATTTTGAGGGGTGTTGGGGTGTTTAAGGGTTGTTTAGATCCTTACGTTTGGGGACTCCTGATTACCCGGAAACTAAACTTATCCGGCAATAGGGAGTCCCCATAGGTGCCGGATGATGGGGAGTTTACTGTATTAGTTAAGGTAGTGTTCCAGTGTAAGCTAGGCCTAATATTTACATTGATTTGTTTAGGTTAGTTATTTTTATATACCTGGCTACATTTTAATACAACTTTGAAAAATATTATATTGTGTCCTCCATCAAAGTGCCTGAAACATCCACACAAACCCAGGGGGACTGTTAACTTGTCACACTATTTATTTGCTTTCATGTACTTTATTTTATTAATAATCCTGCCAAAAAACATACAAGTATTACTTACTTGGGTCTGCACTCTGCAGCTCACAAATACACAGACTCTAAAGTGCAGAGTTCCAATTAGCTAATCAGTGACCATCTCTCAGCAGCATGAGTGATGGTCACTGATTGGTTAATATGAGATTCTGCCCAGCCAGTAATACAGAGTACGTGTCTTCATGAGTTGCAGAGGGCAGATTAGAATATGTTTTGTGGATGGATCAGAAAGACAGACTGACAGCTCACACTAGCGGATTTCCATGCTAGTTTACTATAGGGAAAATGCATTTTTTTAAAAAAAACATTCAATTGATAAAGAATTTTTTTTATTACTTATAGTAATAAATGATACCATATTTGGAACCACCGCTGTGGGATTTAAAAAAAAAGGTCATGTCTAAGAAACAAGGGCAACACACAAACCACAGTCTTGTCAGAGGAAGTGTAAGTGCTCATCTCCCTGTTACAGGGTTTGGAGATTGTTTAGTATCTGTTTCTGAAGATATTTTTCGTTAGGACTAAATAATAAGATGTTAAGTTTACCTAACTTAGTCCATTTATTCAAGAAGGGCACTACCAGAAGGAGCAAAAGAGTTAGCTCAGAAAACTAAAAAAAAAAAAAAGAAATTTCCAACACACATCTACAAACATATTTCCATACAATAAAATGCTGCTGAGACATAGTCCCTGATAGGCTAGGACAATACTCTGAACATCCAGCCCTATCTGGCCTGCCCTCTGCAGCTCACAAATACTCAGATTCTGCTGTACTTGCTGTGTCTCATGCTAATCAGGCTGCAGTGGGCAGACCCATACAGGGACTATTTGTTTGAATTTAACAGCAAAAACAGAGCTTATAAGCACTTCTTAATAAAATAAAGTACATACAAGTAAATACATATACAGGTATATTATATACAATCCAGAAACGTTCCATATTCCTTTAAGACTAACTCCTTGCAGCTACTAGCGCCTTATGTTGAGGTATTTCTCAATGTGTTTTAGGTCTGATGAACATGTATTGATATGGAATAAGTTTTATACATTGCTTATTATTGTCAAAGTGTTGTTGTTCAGTCGAGTTTGACTCTCAGCGACCCTATGGACTGCAGCACGCCAGGCACATCTTGTGTCTGGTTGTGCTAATCCATAAGGTTTTCATGGCAAAGATACTGGAGTGGGTTGCCAGTTCTATCTCAAGTGGACCGTGATTTGTCTGACCTCTCTACTATGACCTGCCCATCTTGGGAGACCATACATGGTATAGCTCACAGCTTCATTGTAGTACACCAGCTCCTTGACCATGACAAGGTAGCGGTTGTTATAAAAACATTTATGTCAACTGATACACAATTTATAAAATTCTAGGGATACTCTATAGTAGAAAAAATATGATTTTCTGTGAAAATGTTTTTATTTTGCTCATTGCTGACACATCTGGTAATGGTGATATGTGAAGCTTGTACTAAACTACAGTGGCCCTTAAAAGAAGAGACAGAGCACAAGTATGAATAAGGTGAAGTTTAGGTATACGAAACTCAGATAATGTTATCTAAAAGGGCAAATTGTGGTGCTTTCACCGCTGTGTCCTGGGTTTGATTCCAGTCAGGGAACCAAGAGGTCACACCGCCTCTGAAGCCGAGCAGGGTTGGGCCTGGCCAGTACTTGGATGGGAGACCACCTAGGAATACCAGGAGCTGTATGCTGTGGCCCACTGGAGAAGAAACTGGCAACCCACTCCAGTATCTCTACCATGAAGACCAAGTGGATCAGCATGGTGTGTTGCGACCCATGAGATCACGGAGAGTCGGACAAGACTGAGCGACACAAACACACACACACACTCTTGGATGCTAGTAAGACTTTAAGAGCTCTTGCCCTATTTTTAAGATATCATAGGAAGTTCAGTCTAAGGTTGACAAACTAACAAGCTGCAAACTACTCCCCAAAGGGTTCAATGGATTGAAATCAAAATGTATTTGCTAGATAGCACTCTGTCTTAGACTGCCTCTGTAAGTCTTAGCTAGGGAGTGGTGAGGCTAGGCAGGAGTGTGGAGGAGGGGACAGGGTTAATGGTGAGAAAACAAAACACAGATTAGAATATTATCTTGAAGGGCAAAGTACTTGCTACAAGAAATGAGCTCATCCTTACTATCAGCCTCATTAAATTGGAGCCCAGTAACTCCAACGTGAGCTCCGCAGCTGCTACGGGCTCGAAAATCCCCTGTGTTATGGTGCTATTAAGTTGGAAGGGCCTGTGAACAACGTGATGGGAATAAATCGTAACCCAGTCTGTCGCACGTTGCATGTGCGGCCGTGAACGGGATCAATTAGTCTAACCCTTAGTAAAGAGTTAAACGTAGCCAATGGCAAAGAAGATTGCCATCCTGGCTAATATACAGCTTCATTAAATTCCAGCATCGTAAGTCCAACGTGTAGCACGTAAGGACTGCGTCCTGGAAATTTGGCAGTTTTATGTCGCTATTAAATTAGAATGGGCTACCAGCGAAATATGCTATTTCGTAAACCAGTTCTCGGCCGTCGGGGTTGCGTGCTCAAATTCAAACAATTAAGCAAACACGTAGTTACAGGTTCAGATAGAGCCAATGGAAAAAGAGATTGTTAGCGTTAAGTCACTGAAAAGGGGAGGGTAGATTTCGAAGTCCTACGTGCTTCAAGTACAGTTTGCGATCGGCCCCACATACCGGATATAATGTAATATTAATAAAGCAGTAAATATGATAATCTATCACATGCAAGTTGCAGGGATTGATATAACACAAAATATAAACATGAAATAAAGTATTTTTCGGGGCTGATTAACGAGCTTGAGAATGTTGTGCTATTAATTCTAAGACCTAACATTCCTTTCCCTTATAATAAATGTACGGTACTATGTTTTTATTTGCATTACAAGTTCTATGTATTGGACTTTACCCCCCTTGCAGCATACGTTGGCCTTTGGGCTCCATTTGCGTGTTACGTGCTTGCTCCCGAGTGACCGAGTTGCAATTTAATAGCTGAATTGAACAAGTAGCAGTTACGGGCATGACAGATCAAAGGATTTACGTGCGCAAAGTTCAACATTGTTCAGCACGCAGCCGATGGAAGTACTCCTGCATCATGGGGATCAGTCGGGTTAGTCAGGGGGAGCTATGGGGGCGGAGGGAGGTTTGGGGGCCAGAGCGGGGGTCTCTTATGCTGCTCACGCAGCTAACGTAAGGGCTTTTAAAACCTTTGCGAGTCCTCTCCAGCATTCGTTGGGCTTTGGGCTCCATTTGCGTGGGGGACTTTGTAGAAATGTAATAACAAAATGGGAACGTAGGGTTGCGTGCTGCGATGTTCCACGTTCCACAAAACGTAAGCATTTCTCGGCCGGCCTGCGTTCTAGGACGCAATTAGGCAATGTAGAGGTTTACGTGGCCAATTTAATAGCCTTCAGCCCTACTTTTTTCACTACGGGCTACTTTTTCAGATGTAGCCCCAATTTAATGAGGCTGTATATCTGGATGTGAAGGGGTCAGATAAAGATTCATATCAGAACAGAAGAGGGAAATGATAGAGGCAAAAGAATGGGAGAAAGAGAGGAGAGAGGGTTGAGGAGAGAAAAAGTGGAGAGAAGGGACTGAAGAGAATAGAGAGGGGGAGTGAGAGAGAGAGGTGGAGGGGAGTAAGGGGAGGTGAGGGGGACAGATAAGGGAAATGGGAGTGGAAGAGATGGGTGACTGAAAATGGGGGGAGAAATAGGAAAGGGAAATGTGGGTAAGGTGAGGGGGAAAGTGGATGGTAAGGATGAGAGGAAGAGAAGGGGGGAGAGTGGGACAAGTAATTGAGAGAGAGGGGGGATGAGGAAGGAGAGAGGAGCTAGGAAAAGGGAGGATATAGGGAAGATGAGGGGAGAGGGGAAGATGGGGTGAAGAGAAGGAGATAAGAGGGAGATAGTAGGAGAGAGGGAGGGGAGAAATGGTGAAGGAAAATATAGAGTGAAAGAGGGGATATGGAGAATGACGAAGAGATATGGGTGATGGGGAGAGGGGGATAAGAAGAGAAAGATGGGATAAGGCAAAGAGAAAGGGGATGAGAGGGAAAGAAAGAGGGGGAGAAGTAAAATGAGGCTAGAGAGGGCTTTGAGAGAGAGTGGAGTGAGGGGGAGATAGGGAGATGGGTAGAATGGGATGAGAGAGAGAGGGTTGAGGGGAAGTGTATAGAGATGGCATATAAAGTATGAGAAGGGGCATGAGAAAGGGGGGATGGGACGGGGAAAGAAAAGAGGAAAGGGATGAGCAGAAAAGGAGGAGGTGGGAGAGAGAGTGTGATGGAGAGATATAGAGAGGGTAGTAGAAACAGAGGGACATTGTGTTTATATATTGTGTTTAACACGGGCTCAATTACATGAATCCAGTAGAAACACGCATGAGGCTGCTTTTGTCTTCTGGACATTTTTACCAAGGTTTTCAGAGCTATTATACTACCCCCGCAAATAATGCCCGTAAGAATTATGGGCTCGCACCCTGAGGGTATTCAGGTATATAGTTATCTTTAAACTATTAAAAAGCAAATATATTAAATTATGTGAGCGCTGGACCATAAAGAAGGCTGAGCGCCTCAGAATTGACACCTTTGAATTGTGGTGTTGGAGAAAACTTCTTAGAGTCCATTGAACTGAAGAAGCTCCAGTCAGTCAATACTACAGGAAAGCAAGACAAACTGTTCATTGGCAGGTATGATCATGAGACTGAAACTCAAATATTTGGGCCATATCATGAGAATACAGGATTCCTAGCGATGACTCTGATGCTGGGAAAGACTGAAGGCACACAAAGAAGGGGACGCAGACGCTGACATGGAAAACATTGTTCTTTATTAAGGACAAGCAAAAAAAAATTAACAACATTGAAATACAGAAATGAAACAATCAACCATGGATTAATACAGCAGAAAATCATGTGCATCCCTTAATCATCAGAAAGAAAGCAATGTTTTAATTATTTAACTATTATACAGTAACGAAATACAGTCCTAACAAATTTTATAGCTTGTTTTTGTGATATTTGTACCCTCCAACTTTACACTATATAAGTACTATGAAATTGCCCGTCAAAAAATACGGGAGTAAAATTGTAAGCCTGGCAATGCTGTTTGCCACACAATGAGAGGATATGGCCCCTCTGAGCCCCTTTGGCACTCATTGCGAGCCTCTTCCCCCGTGTAATTTAGAGGCCCCGCAATCAGCGCCTTCGGTGTTTGTCGCGACCCCTGTGGCGCTCAATGTGAGCCTCTCGCCCCCGTGTAGTTTAGGGGTCTTGCGGACCAGCTGAATGAAGCTCATGGCCCACTGATGGTCTATGAACCGTAGTGTGTTTGCAGTTTACTAGATACAATAAAGAGTTTTTTTAGGTGAACAACAATAATGGGAATCTCCTTATGTTGTTTAGGGTTCACTAAATTGTAGCTACAATACCC
This sequence comes from Discoglossus pictus, assembly GCA_027410445.1. NCBI lineage: Eukaryota > Metazoa > Chordata > Amphibia > Anura > Alytidae > Discoglossus > Discoglossus pictus. The sequence goes on from CM050167.1 coordinate 382,655,228, forward strand.
TATCACAAACAAGCACAAGAAACAACTTATGTGATCAGCAGTGTATAAATTATCAGAGATAATAAGAGGAGAGGAAAGTACAGACACCTTTGAATTCCAATCACTAGTTTTAGACTCAAAAAGCCATAAATATTAGCATGCTACATGTGATAATGCAAAAAGGACCCATTCCATATATAATTAAAATATAACTTTTATTATAATACAACATAAAAATATATGTACAAAATACAAAAATACAAATTTAAAAGGATATATTGAATATCGTGATTATAAGACTCGCAATAAATATCAGTCAATGGAAAAGAAATTATTATAATATTATAAATAGACTAAAAAATGTGAATCAAGATATGTAAACTTATATCCACTTGTTATTAGGTAAATACCATTAATATCAAGAACTTATTGCGATACCTATAATATTGGTCTCCCCAATGATGAATGATTGCACATAATAACAGATAATGCTGCAATAATAAATAGTAGAAAAATATATCTATGGAAGCCAGGACTCAAGTGGAGATAGAGGGGACCAAAAATCTACCTCTGTGGCCCTATCTGTAATGTCATAGCAGATGACCCTATAGAGAAAATCTTGGGGGACCTGCTATTTGTCCCTTATCCCTATTAAGTTTGGATTCCCTTTACTACCATGTCTATGACTAGTCCCCTCTCCTCCACTTACCTTGTCTGAGTCCACCCGATAAGCTTCCAGTCTCAAGCACAATCCAAATGTTTGTCAAAGGCAGCGTGCAGCCGTTTGCTGACGTCATCAGCGGGGGACTAACAGATCAGCTGATCCGACGCACGCGTTTCGCGTCCTCTGCTTCCTCCGGGATCAGTTCTGTCATCGAAGTGACATAAATATTTTATAGAGCCAGCGGATGCTTGATTAAACAGATGGAGAATCTTTATTCTAAATTATATATCATCCCAAGTCCTGTAAGGACAATACATAGACAAAGATATAGGAATTGTGAAGCAACATAATATAAACGTTATACAATATGATAAATATACAGTGACCATTATTCATAAGTGATAAAGCATAGTATAAATAAGAGGAAGGCAAAAATACTTTATATGACTGATATTATCTAGAAACTTTTGTCATGAAGTAAATTGATTTACAACACATCACTATCTACCTATCATGATGTGCTAAAGAGAATGAACCTATATCACTATGAGGTAATCATCAAGGTGCAATATATCTAGTATAGTTTATTATGTTAGAGAGAATTTAAATCTAAAATATTTACAAACACCGATATGATCTTAAGGCCAAAATTAAAGTATGATATAACCAAGAAAAATTGCAGACACAATTATTAGATACACTAATGATAAATTACGTTGTCTGAAAGATATCTATCAACCAAAAATGGCAGGGGAAGAAGAGAAAGAATCAAGGGGCAGTTTTAAATATACCCCAAACATCTGCATAGTACGTTTAAAGATATACACCAAAGTTGTTATATTCATTTAGACCATTAGGAGATACAGTGTTGAGTATTGATATCCATCTAGTTTCTACATCTCTGGAATTTTTCTTTCTCCTGAAATATTGGGGAAAAGAACTGAAGAGGAATCAGAGACATTAAGATAGGTATGATTAGCTGGGAAAGAGATGTTTGGCTAAATGAGGCCGGCCCTCTTGAAGAAGGGACATTTGGAGGGTTTGGAAGGAGCAAACATTTTCTCTTTAAAGTGGTCTGTTGCTTCAAAAGAGGTATGGGACTGTGTAGTTTTAGGTATCTATGGTCATCCACAAAGTTTAAGTAAGCAAATAGTTGAATTACAGTAATGTGTGAGAGGGTCATTTACATAGTTACATATAGTTACATATGCCTCCATTCAATTGAGCTTTCGCAAGTTACTGTAGCCTGTAAGTAAGGTTGCAAGTTCATTTGCTATTCAATTTATGTTTTTTTGCCGACTCAAAATGGGTTACAAGTTACGGCCTTGAAAAGATTGCGATGGTTAAATCCGTAACTTACAGCCTCCCGAAGCCTTTGATCTGTCACTTTCGCAAGGCTAAAATCGCAAATCGCTATTCAATTGCTCATTTTCCCCAAGCCCGCAAATCTTTTTACACCCGTAATGGCAAAAAAAGGAGAAAATCCCACGAGTGCTAGAGAGGACCTGCAAGGGGGTTAAACACCTATTCATAGCACTGTAAATGAAATTATAAATCACTACTGCACTGTAAATAACAGGGAAAGCGATGACTGACATTATAATTAATTGCACAACAGTCTCAAGCTCGCAAATCGGCAGGAAATGAAATACATTTTTATGTTTAATTTTGGGGCAAAATCGATCTCAGGAATCAATGAGTTAATACATATCAGGCCACCCATATGGACTAGAACAGTATTGGCAGTCATTTTCAGTATTCTTTATTTTACAGGTTTGCGAGACTGATCGCATATCGGACCCCCAAAATTAATTGATTGACATGTAACCTCCATGATTTACTGCCATAATAATAACAGTCTCGTTTTCTATTGGCTGATTTGAAATGGGAAGTTACGGGCTCGCTTAAGTGATCAGGTTCCCGCCCTGAATTGCTAAGAACCAGTGCATGGTTTACGGTTTCGGCTTTGGGACAGTAACTTGCGGGCTTGAGCAATTGAACAGCATCGTAATCGGAGACCAACGGGAGCCCACAACTCACCCGCAGACATACAGCTATCTGCGATTGAGTTGTGGGCTTGGAATTGAATGTGGCTTATGGTAAGATTGAAAAAAGACTTTTAGTCCATCAAGTTCAACTTTTTGGGACCTGTATGATATTCAATATGCGGATTAATTGTTAATTGATCCAGAGGAAGGCAAACAGAAAAAAAAACATTGAAACATTGCCAATTGTCTCAAAAGGGGAAACAAATAAATTCTTTCTGACCCCTGATACTGACGATCGGATTCCTCCATGGATCAATACTCCTCTTATTATCCAGGATTATCCTGAATGCCCTTTTTATTTAGAAATATATCCAATCCCTTTTAAAAAGTTATCTATCGAATCTGCTGTCACCACCTCCTTTGGTAGATAATTCCACAGTTTAAACACCCTAACTGTTAAAAAAAACATTTTCTTTCGTTAAGGTGAAATCTTTTTACTTCTAACCTCAAAGGATGTCCTCTTGTCAGTTGAAAACCTCTTGGCACAAAAAGTCCACTTGACAAAGCCTTATACTGACCCTGGATGTATTTATATAAGGTAATCATATCCCCTCTTAGATGCCTTTTTTCTAGAGAAAATACGGTTAATTTGGTTAGTCTTTCTTCATAACTTAGCCCCTTCCAGTCCCCTTATTAGTTTTGTTGCCCTTCTCTGTACTTCTTCCAGCTCTAAAATGTCCTTTTTATGAAGTGGTGCCCAAAACTGTACTCCATATTCCAAATGAGGGCGTACTAGAGATTTGTATAGTGGCAGAATTATATTTTCTTCCCTGGCTTCTATACCCTTCTTAATACATGCTAATATTTTACTTGCTTTTGCAGCTGCTGCTCAGCATTGAGCACTGTTACCTAGGTGGCTGTACACTTGTACTCCCAAATCCCTTTCAATATCTGATACCCAGAGATTTGCTCCATTAAGATTATAAATTGCATGGCTATTTTCCTTCCCAGATGCATAACTTTACATTTATTCATATTAAATCTCATCTGCCATAAGATGCCCATTTCTCTAATGTATGAAAATCCCTTTGGATGGAAAGTACATCATTATCAGATTTAATTATCTTGCAGTGTCAGCAGCAAAAATGGAGACACTACTTTGCAGTCCCACCTCTAAGCAATTAGCAAATATGTTAAAAAGGAGAGGACCTAATACTGAACCCTGAGGAACCCCACTTACCACATTAGTCCAATCAGAGTATGTTCCATCTACAACAACCCGTTGCTTCCTGTCTTTTAGCCAGCTCTCGATCCATGAGCAGATATTTATTGCAACTCCTGTATCCCTTAGTTTGTTCTCCCATGTGGCACTGTATCTAAAGTCTCAAAAGACCCCACGTGTCTGGGGTTTGCTGTTTCTCCTGTTCAGGGTAGAATTGCCTGGTATTTTGGGGCTGGGTCACTCTTTTGAGTGAGACCAGACTGATATACTTTATGATATTTCTCCCTGTGAAGGGCACAAGTGAGCTAAAAGAGGTGCTTTCAGAGTGGATTATCATGTCCATAGAACTAAACTATTAAGGTTGGTTTGTTCTCTGATGCGCATTGCTGACTTAGTTGTTTTGTATATGCAAAATACCCTTGGGGTTTAGTCTCCCTAAGGGTGATAGGGGACTCCAGACGTGGACCCCTTGCTCACTGTGCCTTAGGTAGTTCAGCTGCACCTCACTGACGAGGCCCATAAAGGCCGAAACGTGTCTTGGGTTTGTTGTTTCTCCTGTTCAAGCCTGCTATTTCGGGCCTGGGTCACTCATTTGAGTGAGACCAGACTGATATACTTCAGGATATTTCTCCCTGTGAAGGGCACAAGTGAGCTAAAAGAGGTTGCTCTCAGAGTGGATTATCATGTCCATGGCCATAGAACTAACCTATTACGGTTGGTTTGTTCTCTGATGAGCACCACTGACTTAGTTGTTTTGTAAGACTTAAAGTACCATCAATTGCTGGTAGTCTGCCCAATATAATGATATAACGGAACAAAACTGTGTAACTAAATGGAAGCAGCCAATTGATATTTTACCAGCTGCATACACGGCTACAAGATTGGAAACTAAGTCAATGAAAGGGTGTATAAGGTTCCACCCTATGTGAAGTAATGCATAGATGCAGCAAACCAAAATATATATTATAAAATATATATATTGGTACTATATATGTGCCAGTTGGCACTTGGTTCACTGCATTTTTGTAGATAGTACCCCATTCAAATATTAGGTATTGTTGTTATATTTACCAGCCCTTCCCTATTACATTTTTTCATAGTTATCCTATGATTTAAATTTTTTAACACATATGAGGATAACTTCCCTTGATCCTGCAAATTATTTAACTTTTTTTGTATAGACACTTCAGGAAGTAATAATTACCCCTTTGATATGCCAATTATTCACTTCTACAGTGAATCCTAGTGATCTATATCACTTTATTTTTTTCACGTACTCCCTTGGGGGTCTTATCTGCACTTCATTAGATGACTGAAGAGAAGTCCACATAGTCTAGTAGACTTCTTAGGACAGTTTTTGCATTTTTACTAAGATTATTAAGCATACGCTACACACACTATTAAGGTGTTTATATTAGTATACTATCTATGTCTTAATTTACATTACACTTAATAATATAGAGCACACTTTTCACAGGATTATCTCAAGAGAAGCCTCAAATTTGGATTATATAGGGCTTTTTAATATATTTTAACAATATCATAGCAAGCCCGCTAGAGGGCAGCTACTAATAAAGGTTATCCCTATTTTTTCCTTTTTTTTTATAAATTTGTATGTAGTAATGATTTAAACGTTGTCCATTTATGTAAAGTATTTGTATCTGTCGGTTCTCTGTCCCAGTCTATACAATGTACTGCTGACCTTAGACTGTTATCATCTGCCCTTTTAAAATTGAGAGTTTTTTTGGCCCATTATAGTTTAGCTTTTTTACTACAATCTCAAATAAGACTGTGTTGTGATCACTGTTTCCCAAAGGTTGCCCTATTTCAACATTTACATTTCTGAGAGTTGTGGCTCCATCCTTTGATGCAAGGAGTCTGCTTCTGGGCCAGTAAGAGGGAAGGGTGTGGTGTCAATTTTAACCTTATCCAGTGATCAAACAATGGTTCTGGACTTCTGCCTGTTCTCTTCTCCCTCAACCCTCCCTCTACTGATAACTAAACACCCCATCATCCTGCTCTCATAAACAGATAGTTAATCAATTAAATGCTATGCCCAAATCTATTTCTTCAAAAGAGTATACTATAAACATAAGGCTACAGTATCCCTTTACTGGGTGTCACTTGGCAAATCTCAGCTCTGTGAACTCCCTAGATCACTACCCTAAGAACCATGCAGGGAGAATTGTGCAGGTTGTTGTTGTTGTTTACATGTAGTTGAGACTATACCTCCCAGCATGCTTTGTTAGTAAAAGAGGAAATTACTTTATAAGTAGGACAACTCAGGAGCTTTTTTATTCCCACCTCCAAGTCATATCACTTCCTGTATGGAGCTCTGTGTTAAGTACAGTGTATTTTCACAGTCTGCATACATTTTAAAATGTAAAACATGGTGCCCCCTGCAGGCAGATACCCCTAGGCACTTGTCTATTGTGCCACATGGTAAATCCAGGCCTGACCATAAGTCATCTAAATAAAGCTTATTTTCTAAAATGCTTTTATGTTCCTGTCTTGCATATCATCTAATTTTATTTTGTTACAGATTTCGGAAACGTGATGTTTAAACTAAACTACAGTGGTCCTACTGCACACCCTACTGCGCACTCTTTTACTTCCTGTCTTTCACACACTCCTTCCTGTCTATCTTGCACACTTTTTTTGAATTAGGCACTTTTAAGCTCTTTGCCTCTATATTTCTCCCTAAATAACCTAAATAACACACTATATACACTATAGTTTACACTCCCCCTCATATCTCCATCTTATTATTGGGGGTAAATCATATAGTGAGGGGTAAAGGTCAGGAGGAAGCTGCCAATAAGCCGTGGTAATGATGGGTATGGAAATAAGTAGAACAGAAAGAAATGATGGAGATGAACAAGAAAACTGAGTGTAGACGCACAGAGAACATGCCTAGATTATGTAAATTGCTGGATATTAAGTAAATCATATTGTATGACCAGCCTTCTAATTTATTCTGGATTCTACGTTTTGGATGTTTTTGTCCTTCCGCGTGTGTATAGGAACCTCTGTTGGTACATACATGATATGAGAACATTGGGATATTTACTAATGGCAGACATTACAAGGCTGAGCTGGGCCCTCCGGGTAACAAACAACTTCTTACATCAGAGATGTGTCATAATAGATGATGTCACAGAGCCGAAGGGACTATATAAGGGGCAGTGTTGGGAGCCAAAGGCATTCACAGCATAAAGATCAAGAGATGAGCAGCTCAGCAACCATGTGCTGTGTCCTATAACCATCACTATAGGAAACCTTGAAGGAGGAAACTCTATCTTGCACATGGAGATTAAGGAATTGCATAGATAAAGGTAAGATTTAATAAATGGTGATTAGGTTAATTGTATAGACCGAAAACTAGATTATACAATTTAAGTAATATAAATATAACTGACTTTATAATTTTAGAAGAATCATATTAAATGTGTATTCTTTATGTTACTTCTTGAAACTTACTATTACTATATGTTTACATCTGGGTCCCAGGTATTTACTGTACCCCTTGCATTTTTCTGTAGAAAATGGTAGCACCATCTGACAATCAGTAAATGAATAAATGTACCTGAGAGGAGATAGAACTATGAGGTGAGTATAGAATTTACTTTAATGTATTCAGTGTATGTATGCTAAGGTTGGCCAGACCTCCCCTATAACCGGCATGGCAGGGGGGCACTTACTTTTAAAGCAGCTCTACTATATGTATTTCTCAGAACCATCCCCACTAAAGTTAAGCGTTAATGAATGTGAGTTACTGTATTGGTATTTTGTCAGCATATATAATTCAGTGTAATTACATGAGGGGTGTTGGCTTCATGAGTATCAGAGGTGTGTTGGTAACTTTCCCAGGAAACAAAGCGCCCCCCAGGGATAGTTACCCGCAGTCTCTTGTGTACCTCTGCAGCATCATATGTCATAATACAGTAGATGACATCACAAAGCCAAGTTACTGTACAGATGTAGGGACAGAAGATCTGCAAGTCAATATGTCTAATATACAAAAACCTTAGAGACATTGTAGCTCCATCCTATTTACATTATACTCTTGAAGTAATTGACTTTGGTAATGCGCAAACTATAGCTTTACATTTATTATTTATCATATGCAATTGGTATTCCCTGGGCCAGCCCTTGACTTAGTTGTGTATCTGCTTTATAAACAGAAAGTAACTCTGTATGTTTAGATTTCCATTAGTCCTACTGGAACAACGTACACTAACGATTACCCAATTTTTCTTTTCATTCAAGGTTCCCTTCTTTTTCTAAATATATTGCTCAATTATCAAGTGTAGATTAAAGGTTGCAGGTTCTAATTTTCTTAAAAAAAAAAGAAATCCAGAAGTGACAGTAACATCTTTGATTGGATACTATATTAGGGGGATACAGCTGGAAAATATAAGAATTTCTAATTCTGGTGACTTCATGACAGATCAGACACACCCTTATGTTCAGTTAAATGACAAATGTGCTCAAATGTTATGTTATAAATCTCCATTGTTCTCTAACTTTGTTTTTCCTTCTCTGCAGATTTGCACCCCAAGACTTACAAGAAATATAACCCAAATGGAACTGAATTCAGTTTCCTGGAATATCCTCTGTATTCTCTGACATTGAATGAAGCATTGATATGAAATGAGCAAATATCTGAGAACATTTGGAGATATCCACGAGTTATTCTCCCTCATCCTCGTGTGTCACTCCCCATCTCCTTTTTTTCTACATTTCTTGCCAGTTGAAGAAATAGGTAAACAGAAACACACATGGTGGCTTTCACTACATTATACTAATACAAATACTATTTAAAGGATACATTTTTTACTTTTAAAAACATTTTGTCTGGTCATACACATCCTTCTCTCTTCTGTAATATAACTCATGTAATCTTGTAAAACTACATTGTTTTTTAACTTTGTTTCACTTCTCTACAGAACTGCAACCCAAGACTCACAAGAAATGTAAGCCAAATGGAACTGGACTTTGATTTCCTGGAATATTCTCTGCATTCTTATACATTGAATGAGGCATTAACATGATAATGTGAGAACATTCAGAGATATCCACAAGTTCTTCTGGCAGCTACATCTCTTCTCCTCAATTCAAATAGACAACTGCATAAGAAGAAATTGGAGACAGCGTGTTTGTAATATCCAATCACAGAGAGACTAGAGACTCTGCATGTCAGTGCAATGCAACTGCCCAAAGAAAAAAACAAATACTGTTCTGGAGAAGGAATACGACCTCACAACTCTTAACATGCTATGTGGAGATAAATCCAAATCTATTACATATTGGAAGACCCTACTGGACACACACAGGCACCTCTTCCAATGTGTCCTGCCTGCTGACTGGATCATAGCCCATCAGACTCTTGCCCTCTTGTGTCACTTCCCCATCTCCTTTACACTGTAAGCTCTCGGGAGCAGGGTCGTCACTTCCTCATGTGTCAGGATGTCTGTCTTGTCCTTCGTGGTGCAGGGTCCCCATGTAACTAGTTATTAGTCTCATGTGTTTTTGTACCTCTTACAATTTTCTGCATCTGTATTGAACACTGGAAAATTCATCTTTACAATGTCACCCCATCCATAAATATAATTGAGGAATAATAATTCCATCTGTAAGGAGAATAGGACTGTGAGGTGAGTATATACTTTTTTGTTCTATTTATTTATTTATTTATTGTGTGAGTAAAGACTTTTCTTCAGTATATGACCTGACCTGCCCTTTAATTAGCATGGCAGACATTTTTTGTTTGTTATCTCTTGTGATCAATTGAGTGAGAGATGTGTTGTCAACTTCCCCAGGAGATAAATAACTAACCCTGAACACTAACCCGCAGTCTCTTGTATACCATGGATATAAAAGTATCATTTGTCACCATTTTTGACATCACAAAGCACAATTACTACAAATATATAGGGACTGGAGGTCTTCAAGTCAGTATATTAAAGGTATACTGAAGCCCTATATTGACATACTCCTTTGAAGAAATAAACTTTGGCACAGTCTTAAAAATGCATTACATATCATATGCAAACAGTCTTTAATTAATTAATTAACTATCATATGCAATTATTCTTTACTGTCTTGTTTGTGTAGCTGCTTTCTCAGCAAGGAGGACTTAGATTTCCATTAGTCTTACTGTTGTAAGTAAGCATTAGTCCTGCTTGTAAGTAAGCACTTAAAACTAAAGAATGGCCACCTTTTTTTCTGCATTTAATGTTTCTTGCCAGTTGAAGAAATAGGTAAATAGAAACACATGGTGGCTTTCACTACTACATTATACTAATACATATACAGCCTTATTAAATCGTGATTCTGCAAATTTAAAAGGGCTCTATTTAAGCACATAGCATATTGTTTTTACAGACGTTTTTAGTTAGTGAAGACCTTGCTTTTGGATAGAAGTTCACTAACTAAAAACTTCTGTAAAAACAATATGCTATGTACTTATATAGAGCCCTTTTAAATTTACAGAATCACAATTTAATAAGGCTGATAATATTTAAAGGATACATTTTTTACTTTTAAAAACATTTTGTATGATCATACGCATCCTTCTCTCCTGTAATATAACAAATGTAATCTTGTAAAAACTACATTGTTATTTAACTTTGTTTCACTTCTCTACAGAACTGCAACCCAAGACTCACAAGAAATGTAACCCAAATGGATCTGGACTTCGGTTTCCTGGAATATTCTCTGCATTCTTAGACATTGAATGAGGCATTGAATGAGAACATTCAGAGATATCCACAAGTTCTTCTGGCAGCTACATCTCTTCTCCTCTATTCAAATAGACAACTGCATAAGAAGAAATTGCAGACAGTGTGTTTGTAATATCCAATCACCACGAGACTAGAGACTCTGCATGTCAGTGCAATGCAACTGCCCAAAGAAAAAACAAATACTGTCCTGGAGAAAGGACACAACCTCACAACTCCTAACATGCTATGTGGAGAGAAATCCAAATCTATTCCATATTGGAAGACCCTACTGGACACACACAGGCACCTCTTCCAATGTGTCCTGCCTGCTGACTGGATCATAGCCCATCAGACTCTTGCCCTCTTGTGTCACTTCCCCATCTCCTTTACACTGTAAGCTCTCGGGAGCAGGGTCGTCACTTCCTCATGTGTCAGGATGTCTGTCTTGTCCTTCGTGGTGCAGGGTACCCATGTAACTAGTTATTAGTCTCATGTGTTTTTGTACCTCTCACAATTTTCTGCATCTGTATTGAACTGGAAAATATTACCTCTACAATGTCACCGAATCCATAAATATAAAAGAGGAATAATAATTCCATCTGTAAGAAGATTAGGACTGTGAGGTGAGTATATATATACTTTTTGTTCTGTTTATTTATTAATTGAGTGAGTAAAGACTTTTCTTCAGTATATGACCAGACCTGCCCTTTAATTGGCATGGCAGACATTTTTTTTTGTTATTGCTTGTGATCAATTGAGTGAGAGATGTGATGTCAACTTCCCCAGGAGATAAATAACCAACCCTGAACACTAACCCGCAGTCTCTTGTATACCATGGATATAAAAGTATCATTTGTCACAATGGATGACATTACAAAGGACAATTACTAAAAAGATATAGGGACTGAAGGTCTGCAAGTCAGTATATTAAAGGTATACTGAAGCCCTATATTAACATACTCCCTCGAAGAAATAGACTTGGGCACAGCCTTAAATTCATTACCTATCATATGCGAACAGCCTTTAATTAATTACCTATCATATGCAATTATTCTTTACTGTTTTGTTTGTGTAGCTGCTTTCTCAGCAAGGAGGACTTGGATTTCCATTAGTCTTGTAAGCATTAGTCCTGCTTGTAAGTAAGCACTTAAAACTAAGGAATTGCCACCTTTTTTTCTGCATTTAATGTTTCTTGCCAGTTGAAGAAATAGGTAAACAGAAACAAACATGGTGGCTTTCACTACATTATACTAATACATATAATATTTAAAGGATACATTTTTTACTTTTAAAAACATTTTGTCTGATCATACACATCCTTCTCTCTTCTGTAATATAACAAATGTAATCTTGTAAAACTACATTGTTATTTAACTTTGTTTCACTTCTCTACAGAACTGCAACCCAAGACTCACAAGAAATGTAAGCCAAATGGAACTGACTTCGGTTTCCTGGAATATTCTCTGCATTCCTATACATTGAATGAGGCATTAACATGATAATGTGAGAACATTCAGAGATATCCACAATTTCTTCTCGTAGCTACATCTCTTCTCCTCAATTCAAATGGCATAAGAAGAAATTGGAGACAGCGTGTTTGCAATATCCAATCACCGAGAGACTAGAGACTCTGCATTATGTTGTGCAATGCAACTGCCCAAAGAAAAAAAGAATACTGTCCTGGAGAAGGAACACAACCTCACAACTCCTAACATGCTATGTGGAGAGAAATCTAAAACTGTTACATAATGGGAGACCCTACTGGACACACACAGGCACCTCTTCCAATGTGTCCTGCCTGCTGACTGGATCATAGCCCATCAGACTCTTGCCCTCTTGTGTCACTTCCCCATCTCCTTTACATTGTAAGCTCTCTGGAGCAGGGTCGTCAATTCCTCAAGTGTCAGGATGTCTGTCTTGTCCTTCGTGGTGCAGGGTCCCCATGTAACTAGTTATGTGTGTCTTGTGTGTATCCCTTACTAATTTTCTGCAACATTTGGAAATGACACTGTGGAAAACATTAGCTCTCTATTTACATTGTCACCCAGTCTCTATATTTATCTCTCCTGAGCAAGTGCCTGAACTCTACTCTCTACTCTGTATAAGAGACTTTGTCCTGTTATAAGTCACATACTGATGATGCTCTTCATAATTTTTATATTTGTCAATACAAGCCAAGTTTTAGTTCTGTGATGTGGTCTTTCTTTCATTTTAAACATATCTTAGGCATCTTGAATTCTATTAAGCATTTGCTTCTTCTACTGGAGACTGGTCTACTCTGCTCTCTTGGTAAAGAGAATCATCAACCTAAACAACAGTGGAAACTTTTTAAAAATCCAATGGACGTCACACTAGACATTAATCCTATAGCCCTACATAGTACTGGTATAAAAATAATAAAGCAAGTTTAATATAGTCCCTCCACATTACAGATGTATAAATAGCCATCACACCCAGGTAATATAAACATACAGTAAATTCCATATAGCCCTGCAAGTTATGGGCATATATAGCACACATTACTATAGCTAGGGGGGGCTTTGACCTTGGAACCCCTAATAGTGTCTTGTTGATTCAGCCCCTGCCCAAGATGAGTCTGTGCTGTCTGTGCCATCCAGTCAGCTGTCACATTCTCTTCAACAACTAAAATTGTTAAGAAGCACAAGGTGGAGGAGAGGGGGGTATATAAGAATTCTGAATAAATTGGGGCAGAATGAAAGGGGACCTCAGTTATAAGTAGATTTATCTTTTTAAAAGCATAAAATGTAACAAAATAAAAATATGTCTCTTACCCCAATGGGGCAGCACTGGGCCTATTCCTGAGATATGACCTATGACCAGGTACAGAGCCAGGGGCGGAGTAATCATGGGTGCAGCTGCCCCAGGGCCTTCACCTCCAGGGGGCTCTCACAGCCCCTCACCATCTTCTCACTGTCTTCATACTTCCTTTTCTTTTTTCTTTTTTTTTAATACATTTTTATTATGAGAAAAGTAGGTTACAACGCAATTGAACATATTTTCATAATGAAAGAATACAAAACATTGTAGTATGGCACTTTACAGCTTATAATAAACACATTTACTGCAACTCTTTCTCACTCGTTTTTGTTTTGTTAAAGAAGTACACTTCTAGTATTTCTAAAGTAATACTGAGCAGTATGCTACCAATAAAAATACAAAAAATACATAAAAAGAATGAAAGAAGAAAAAAGAAAGATATTACCCACTTTCAAGGTCCACATTCACCAACCTCATCGGCGAACTCTGTGTCCACATATCCCAGCAGGAGGCCCATTTCCTGTATTTTGCATCTTTCTCAGCAGATAAGACACTCATGGAGCGAATAAACTCAATCTTCCGTAGAACCTCCTCAAAGGCTGGAACAGTTTTTTTCCAATGTTTTGCAATTATGCTTCTAGTAGCCAGAAATATCTGATTTGATAGAAATTGTGCATTTTTAGAAAGACCTGGGAGTGGTAAGCCTAATAACTGTATAATAAAAGTATCCCATAGTTTCTCCAGGGTAATATAGGCCACCATCCAAATGTGCTGAACATTGGGGCAATCCCATAACATATGTTTTAAAGATCCTATGGTGTTGCAACCTCTGCAGCAATTGCCATCGAACTGACTATTTGAACAGTGGAGTCTAGCTGGGGTAAGGTACCATCTCAAGATAGTTTTGTAAACATTTTCCTTCAATATAATGTTTAAAGAGGAATTTGCTGCGTTTTTGATAATTATACCCCATTGTTCATCATCTAAGCTAATATTGAGCTCAGCCTCCCAGGAGGCCCTTATAGGACAAATTATTAGGCGTGGCCTGTTCATTTAGGTAGTTATAAAGAATAGTGAATATTGTTTTACCTTCTGAGTTGAGTAAGCAACAATGCTCAAATTGAGTTTTGCTAGCTAATTTTTTTTTTTTTTTTTTTGCAGTTTGTCCCAAGTGATAACCATCATCAGGTTAAGCCATTCTTTGTGTGGCAGTCTGTGATTTATGCCAAAGTCCGATGGAGACCAGTTTTGACATTCTAACAGTACATCTGCAACAATTGTTATCTGACTTCTAATCCACCAAACTAATTGGGTATTTTTATAGAATGATAAGTGTGCCATAAAGGCGTTAGCAATGAGACATTTTGTAGTAGAGGAGTTCTCTTTTTGATTTGCTTCCATAGTATGATGGAGTGACTCTGATGAATGCTTAGCCATAGTATTTGGTTCAGGAGGATATTTTGGTCCCATAAAACTTGACGTTCTATCTCCACCCAAACTGGGGGGACTCTCTTAATATACCATTTAGCCATTTGGGCTAATCTCGCCACCTTATCGTATCGTATAGGTCAGGAGTTGCTAAACCTCTTTTCTGTTTTGATGCTGTCATGGTCGCCCTATTTATTCTAGGTTTCTTATTGCCCCAGATGAATTTAAATATTGCTTTCTGTAACATTGATATGTCTTTAAGATTAATCGATGATGGTATAGTCCTAAAAAGGTATAGCAGTTTAGGGAGCTGTTAATTTTAATGGCGTGTATTTTATCAAACCACAAGATATTTAATGAAGACCAGGTGCGAAGATCTGAATATATTTATTTAAAGATAATGGGGTAATTAGCATCATATATCTGTTTATTAAATATTGGGATATGAATACCTAGGTACTTTATATGACGCGAGGACCATTTAAAGGGATAGTTTAAGGTCAGCAAATTTTCCAGTTGCTTGGGCAGTGAGACATTAAGAGATTCACTTTTCTTTGCGTCAATTTTAAATCCTGATATATAGCCAAAATTGCTCAATGTTTTAAATAGCCTGGGTAAGCTAATTAATGGGTTAGTAACTGTGAGGAGAATATCATCCGCAAATAGGCTTAACTTAGATTCTTTATCGTGGAACTTGATTCCACTAACATCTGGAGCTTCCCTTAATGCTATCGCTAGTGGTTCTACACATAGGGCAAAAAGTAGAGGGGATAAAGGACATCACTGTCTTGTTCCCTGATCTATCTTAAATAATTGAGACTTGAAACCCTGATAGGAAATATAGGCCCTAGGGGCAGAATATAATATCATAATGCTTCCTACAAAGTTTTCACTAAGGCCAAATTTAAGCAATGCTTCTTTCATATAAGTCCAATCAATCCTATCAAACGCTTTCTCTGCAGATCCTATCAAACGCTTTCTCTAAAGATAGTAGCATTAGTGGTAATTGTTTGTCTGAAGCGATATCCATGAGGTTAAAGATTCGCCTAGTATTAACAGGCGCTTCACTAACCCGGATAAAGCCCACCTGGTCTGGATGAATCACGGTCGGCAACAAAGAGGCCAATCTATTTGCTATGATCTTGGAGTATAATTTTATATCATTGTTTACTAAAGATATGGGTTTATAACTGCTGCACTGCATCGGGTCTTTGCCGTCTTTATGTATTACTATATTTTTGTATCCAGAAATTCAGCTTTTATAGTTTTACCCGAGAGGAACTCATTAAATAGATATTGGAGGTGAGGTAACAACGTTTCCATGAATTGCTTGTAATAGTAATTAGTGAATCCATCCGGACCAGGTGCCTTATGAGGCTTAGTAGACCCTATTGCTCTTCTAATTTCCTCTTCAGAGATAGGGAATGTGAGAGAATCTACTTTACTTTTATCAATTTGGGGTATCGTAATGGATGACAAAAAAGTCCCTATTTGGGATTTATGGCTTTGTGACCCAGAATGGATAGGCATTGAGTACAGCTCAGTATAAGCTTGTTGAAATGCCTTAGTAGTCTGGTCTGGTTTGTATACATACCATTTTCTTTAGTGAGTAACTTAGGAATAAAAGTTTGCTCTCTGTTGTTTAAGTCTTCGAACTAACATTGTATCTGGTTTGTTGGAGAATCAAAAAAAAAATAGATTGTGTACACTGCAATATAGTCACCATTTTCTTTTCAACCTGGAAATATAAGCTGTCCGACAAAAACCTTACCATTGTATGGGGGACACACTATCTGTTTGGAAACTAACAGTGTAAAAATATAGTAATATTCATGTAAGAATCAAGGAAAACAAGATTGAATAGGAACTAACCCATTGGACACTTGCAAAGAAAACAGTATTTTTTTACCCCTTAAAATGTAAAACACATTGGACAATCCCCTTATGTGTCCATCAGACAATTGTATTATTTATTTGTTAGCTTTTTATGATATTTAACAGAATTATTTTGTGTAGGATCCTTCATTTATTCGTTTTTTTATATTTATACTATGTCTGACTGGAATAAAAAGTTTGGCTTTTACTGAGTTATTTTTTGTTAAGCTCCTGTTTAGTTAAGATTGGTTCAATGTATATGGAAGATTTCCCTCTTTTTAATATTCAAATAAATGACCTAAGTGCTTGTTTCGACCTAAACATAATTAACAAGTGCTAAAAGCTCTGTTTTCATTCACAAAACCTTCCAAACAGTCCCTGCAAAGCTAGAAGCCTAGGAGTGTCGCTTCTACAGAATATGTGTGTGTATGTTGGACTGTACTAATATTAGATGCTGATATGTTTAAATCTTTGTTTATCCATCGTGCACATTATCAGTAATTAATAGTGAAATCATTTTTGATAATATACATGCTACAGATGGAGAAGTAATTTTTAAACTCATGCAATACTATTTTCTTGTGTTATAAATAATCATATTATTATTCTTTTATTATTATCCTTTATTTGTAATGTGCCAACATATTCTGTAACACTATACAGGGGTTAAGTACAAGGCAAACAACAATCCGAACACAATGCAAAAGAATGGAGGGCCCTGAGTTTGAGCTCAGAATGTAACACACACAATAGCCAGGCATGATCCATTTGGGCTGGTTTCTAGCAATAAAAGACGCAGCACTGAAATGGGAGAAAATGGGCCACAGATTTTATTAATTTACATAGTAAATTAGTAAACATACATAATAACTGATAACTTCTTGACGTATTATGGAGGAGGAGCCCGGCCATGGACAGACACCTCACGCCCAATGCTTAACCTTTAAGTACGCCCATGAGGTAGGTCTACGCCCACTTAGGCCAGTGGGCTGGGCAACTCACCTCCCTCCAACACCAAACACATATACAACATACATAAAAGACCACTGTCTCCACTTTTTTTTTAACTTAGTAAAATTTGCTTTTTAAACACTTCTGTTCTTTTTTTTTTTTTATATATATAACCAACATTCCTGATTCCAACACAACTTCACCTAGTCAACTAAAGGGGGTTGGGAGGATGGGACTCCTGTTGCCGGCCGCGAGGAGACTGTTGAAAGCCCGAAAAACTGTCGGAAGACACACCCCCGACGAGGTCGACGTCCTCACGCTTCTCAGGCTCCACCGGGTAATGCAATGCTGCGGCCTACCCAGGTGGCCTGGGAGGCCTACGCGACGCACATTACCCAGGCATGATCCATGAAACAGGCCACAGCTTTTATTAATTTACATAGTAAATTAGTAAACATACGTAATACAGTAACTGATAACTTCTTGACGTATTATGGAGGAGGATCCTGGTCACGGACAGTTACCTCACGCCTTGGGCCTGTACCCAAAGCCCCCCAATGCTTAACCTTTAAGCACGCCTGTGAGGTAGGACTACGCCCACTTAGGCCAGTGGGCCGGGCAACTTACACAGAGCAGGCAATGGAACCCTCCTGCGCATGCAATCCCCCCCCCCCCCCCCGCTACTATGCAAAGCCAAAGCATGTTTAACCCCTTCTTTAAATTCCAGAAAGAGGAGCTCAAGGCCAATCTCAGTCAGATAAACATATCTTTGCTGAATAACTCATCCGCCGCTTCCAAATCTAACGCTTTGTACCGGGTCGCAACGCCGCCTTGCCGGCGCACAAATCGAGACATCTGATTGTTTATTTTTTGACGAGCTTTGTCCAGCAGCACTGGATCCCTCGGGTTACACCAGGCTCGTCTCTTAATCATCTCCGTCAAGATGACTTTAAGACCAGGGAATGTCTTTGCCCATTTTTCTACATCCGTCTCATCATTTTTGCGACGCATAGGGACTATACCAAGGTAATTCCCACCTGCAGGAATCAACAACAAATTGGGACTTCCATAGCTCTGGGCATAACCTTCCAGCATTCCATTTACCTGGGACCACTGCATTCCCCGAATCCCGAGCCATCTCATGTACAAGTCCGTGACCGTAAAGCCAAGCTGTACCTTATCCTGTGTGACTGGGGATAACTGGTGGGCCAAGTACACATAAGAATGACCCATGATCCAAAGTTGCTTCTTCTCCCCTGTAATCAGAAAAAACACCTGTCAAACTGCAGCCTTAGGCCTTATGTAAGCCCTAAAGAGCTGAGAATCCCATCTCCTAATCCGTTTTACTGCTGCATCCGACAGCCCTAGCCTCTCCGCCTCCGTAGCTGCACCTATATGAAGTGAGTGTGCCCCGAAATCCAAAGTATTGAGACACAAACTCTGAAACACACTTCAAACTGGTGCCGGGATAACACCGTTCCATCGTCATGGATGAACAGTGAACACCGTCACACCGGTCGCTGACTGAGGTACTCCTTTGCACATTCGTAGGGGCAACACTCTGTACCCACTTTGTGCAATACCACCTCTTTACCTCTACCAGCCTGGTCTGTTTTTAGACCGCTTTAACCATATCACTACCGTGTCATCCCTCTGACAGATATCCGCCCATTGCAGACGCCCTGAACCGTGTTTGCTGCTTGCGACCAACTCCCCTATCCTAAACCCCCCGAAGAATGCCATGGAAAAGGCCGTACTGAACAGCAGAGATTAAAAATGGGTTCTACAAGTTCTCTCCTGCACCTGTATCATTCGTAACCATAGCGAAAACTTGATAGGCCATCTGGAGTCTCGCCTACTTATGCCTTTGAACATCCCACGTACCACCCGTCGAACCACAAACTCCTTTTTGCCCAGCCAGCTTGAACATAAAAGCCAATTCCGCTCCCCACAGGTAAACCGCTACCACTATTGGAAATAATTCCAAAAAGGTAAAGTTCCTAGTAAAGCCGGCTGCCTCCCATCCCTGAGGCCAGGTGGCGGCACACCACTTGCCCTTAAAGTATGCTCCGAAAACCAAGGGACCCCGCTGCATCTGTATCCAATTCCAGACCCATGCTGGCAACGCTTCCTGCATGTATCCGCGTGGAACCATTAAAGTCTGCAAAGAAAACCCTCCAAATCGCTTCATCACATATGGCCCTCATGACTTTAATAAGGT
The DNA here is from genome assembly GCA_027410445.1 of Discoglossus pictus. Classification (NCBI taxonomy): domain Eukaryota; kingdom Metazoa; phylum Chordata; class Amphibia; order Anura; family Alytidae; genus Discoglossus; species Discoglossus pictus. The sequence goes on from CM050167.1 coordinate 382,675,059, forward strand.
GATGCGCCCTTTTTACGCCGGCCTTCGCTAAGCACATTCTCCTGCAAAATATCCTCCTCATGGGGATAATTTTACAGGCGAAGTTCAGGTTTTCCCACTATGGATTGCAGACGTTTAAGTGATACCCTCTTGGCACCTTCCAACGCCTTCAATTCGACCAGTAAATCCGCCACCTTTTCCTGGAGAAAACTGCATTCCAATCTTATGAAATCAATCTGTATCCCCAGGAAAGTCAGCTTGTGAGTCAGGCTTTCAGTCTGACTATGGGCCAAAGGTACCCAATACTCTCGACACAGCCTGGTGATTTCTGACATGGACCAACGAATGCAAATTCGGCCAAATAGTGCGTAATGCTCCGGTGACCTGTCTCTATTTTTGCTACCCACTGTAGAAACAAGCTAAATGCCTCAAAGTAGGCACACGAAATGGAGCACCCCGTTGGTATGCACAGGTCGACAAAGTAACTTCCGTCAATAAAACAACCCAACAGTCTGTGACTCTCGGGATGCACCGGCAGCAACCGAAAAGCCGATTCTACGTCTACTTTTGCCCCAGCTTTTCGCACCATTTTGGTTGCCCGTTTGAAGGAAGCATAGGAAACCACCGAAAACTCCTTTGGTATGCCATTGTTAACTGACCCCCCTTTTGGGAACAACAAATGCTGAATAAGCCAAAACTTGCCCTTCTTCTTCTTTGGAATTACTCCCAACGGAGAGATAACCAAGCCCCTCATGGACGAGTCCTCGAAGGGCCCGACCATGCAGCCTAATAGTACTTCACCCTTGATTTTGTCCTGGGAAACTCCTGGGAATTCGAATACAGAATGCAAATCGGCTTTTAGCTACTACTCGGCTACACTTCTCTCTTGTCGAGGCCATTCCCACCTCTGCACTACCGATGCATTGCCCCTGTAAAGCACCAGAAGCGCTGTTAGTATGGCTAACCCCAGGGACCGCAGGTTCGACATAGGGGGGTTGTAGGAGCTGTTTTAGAGCTCTCGAATTTACTGTTACACTTTTTGCCATATTTTCACGGCTGTATCTGGGTATTTTTTGCGCCGGAATGCAGGCGTGATCCCTTAGGCAAAATGATTGGTGGTGGCCGGAGTTCTAGGCCCTCACCCTCACCGCTCATGGGCCCTGCCCTCTCTGGAGTGGGGGGTATAAGCTCCTAGCTCCTCTGAGCTGTACTCTCCCCCGTCAACCTGGCCCTGTCTGGATGTGGACGCCTGTCTGATGGCTCGGCATGCTGTGTTTGGGGAAGTATACCTGATACCGCTCCTAAGTTACCCAGGCCACCAGCCACTGCAGGCTGGACCTGGGCAGCTTGTGGAAGGCACTCGACAGAAGGCATGGTTGAAACCAGCCAGTCCTGTACCCAACATACCCCGTGGCTTAAGGCCCTAGCCCTGACTTCAGCCAGTAATCCCTCCAACTCATACTCAGAGCGATGAGTATGGTAGATAAGTCTAGCAGAGGCATCATTATGGATTGGAGTGGAGAGAGACGGATGATGGGGAGGCCAGCAAGGGGCGAGTTGTAGTATTCAAGGTGAGATATGTTTAGTGGTTGTGGTACCCTGGAGCCCTGTACCTTATGTTAGGTCCCATCAGAGGTTGTCCCTGGTGGTGCTGCCCAAGAGCCCTGGACTCTATGTTAGGTCCCATCAGAGTGGTATTTTCTAGTAATGCTGCCCCAGAGACTTGTACCACCAGAGATACCTTCTTGGCTTGTGCTTCCTCTGTGCCCTGTTCTCTGTCTTGGTCCCCCAGGGAGCCCTTCCCTGGTGTTGTTGCTCCATAGACCTATACTCTTTGTTAGGTCCAACGAGAGAGCTATTTCCTATTAGTGCTGCCCCAGAGCCTTGTATAGTAGTTCAGTCCCCTGATGGAGACCATCCTCTGATGGTGCTGCCCCAGAGCCTGGTACCGAATACTGGGTTATCCCAAGAAAGTCTTTCTTACCCTTTCTTACACTTGGTAAGAAGAAGAGCCCTGGACATCTAAATCAGGTGGCACTGGTATCTATCCTACAGCTACATCTACTGCTGGAAATCAACTCAGAGCTAACACTAATATCTTCCCAAATGCTCAGGGTATCCTTGTTATAAAAGTTATGAGATATTAATACCCATTAACTTTCTAAAAAAACAAAATGACAATGTCTACTGAGAAACTTATACTGATGCACTAAGCGACCCCTAGGGGGCGCTGTTTCCATTACAATGGGTTGGACAAAACTGTTTTTATGCATAAAAACTAAATATATCATTTTCCTTTTTTCATGTACTTTCTAGTTAATTGTTTTTACCATTATTTATGCAGCAAAAAAGTGGTATTACAGAACTGCCTCCATATTTAAGCAAAGTAAAATGCCCTATTTATTGTCAATGTAATTTCCCCCCCGTATTTATACCAAGGAATTTGTACAGCTGCGTGATCATTGTATAAAAATGGCGACAAGAATCTAAATAATAGCTAGAGTAACGTAAATATATATTAATATATATTAATATATATATTATATACATTATTGATATTGATATATTAAAATATATTAACAATGTTTTATTTCATTAAGTTTTCATGTATTGCAGGACAGCTCCATTAGTGTATATCTCCACCTTTACAGCATTATTAAATTGTGATTTGGCCAATTGAATATGGCTCTATATAAGCACAGAGCGTATTTTTTTACACAAGATTTTAGTTAATGAACTTCTATCCAAAAGCAAGGACTTCACTAACTAAAAACTTCTGTAAAAAAAATATGCTCTGTGCTTATATAGAGCCCTATTCAATTGGCTGAATCACAATTTAATAAGGCTGTTAGTGTTTAACAGTCTTTTTAAGAACCTTTATTGTTGTCTTAATGATTAACCAGACATAAAGATATCTGGACAGAGAAAGTATTTATTTGTTGCACTCTCAATTGGTAACAGCCACACAAATATATACAGTAAACTATCGATTATTCGGCCCCTGCGGGGATTGCCTATTGCCGGATATGTGTAGTTGCATTAAACGAGAGACGCAGAAAAAAAAGGCCTAAACAACCCTAAAACCCATTGAAACCCTTAAAATACATATTAAATAGCTACTAGCAACTAAACTGAACCACTGTAAAGGCCCTTCTTTCATAACTTCCTGGGAGTGAAGATAATTTTATTATATATATATATGTTTATATTGTAAGAAAATTTACATTGGAAGCTGTTTTTACGACTTTCTTTAGACTGTAGCTCCACCAATGTTTTTCAGACTGTGGCGCAGCATGCAATCGACTTCCCTGTAGCTGCCTATTTAATGCACATTTATACTGGCGCAGCTTGGGCAAATGCGCTACATCAAAATGATCATTTTCATAGGTATCTTTGTAACTACCAAGTATACCATATATTGGCTTTAGATACTTCTTGCTAAATATGCCTTATAATTAATTAATATTTTAGCACAGTTACTGCCTCATTAGGCTTGACACTGTGCTCATTTTATTTAAAGGGATATAGAAGATTTCCTGTTTTTAACAAGTGCTTAAAAGATCTGTTTTTACTCCAAATAGTATCAACAATGCTCGGCCCCTGTAACTCTGTGCCTCTGTAGTACTAGATGTACTAACCAATCACATATTGTTTCTCAGCAGTACTTCAAAACATGACCCAAGCATGATCCATTTAGTCTTATCTTAAAATAACTGACACCACACCGATTGATTGGGAGAAAACACGGGCCACAGCTTTATTATAAATACCGATTAACATAACTTAAAAAAACTTGCATATATTATGCATATTAACATATTAAAATATTAAACTATAGGGGGAGGAGCCCGGCCACGGACAGTGACCTCACGCCTTGGGCCCTGCCCAAAGCCCCCAATGCTTATTTTAAGCACGCCCTGTGAGGTAGGGCCAAGCCCACTTAGGCCAGTGGGCCGGGCAACTCACCTCCCGCCACAGAGCACGCAAGGGACTCCTCCTGAGCCTGCGATCCCCCCTGCTTTCCATCAAAGCCAAGGCCCTAACAGCGCTCTCCCTAAACTCCAACGTAACTAACTCCAGACCCATCTCCGTAAGATGTACCTTATCTGGCCCGAAAAAATCATCGGCACCGGACGGCTCGAATTCTTTGTACCTAATGGCGATGAAGCCCAGCTTCCGAACGAAACTTGACAGCTGCTGGTTAATCTTTTGCCTTGGTTTAACCAGACCGACTGGATCTTGTGCGTTTCGCCAGGATCGTCTCTTTATCATTTTTGACCATATCAAGAATGTACCCGGGAACTTCTTGGTCCAGTTCTCCACGTCTCTCTTCATAACCTTCAGGATTCTCCGCATGGGCACCGTTCCTAGATCATTACCGCCGGCGTGAATTATAATTATCGTGGGTTGATCGTACCGCTGACCGTAATTGTCCAACAACCCAGGAAACCCAGTTGTGTCCTTCCTTCTGTAACTGCAGCCAACCTGTGGGCCCAGTACACGTACGAGTGACCCACAATCCACAGTTGCTTCTGACCTCCTAAAAGCAGAAAGCAACAGACGTTAGACTACAGCCTTGGGTCTTACGTAAGACCGAAAACGTTCTGATTCCCATCTACAAATACGCTTGACCGCCGCGTCGGGTAAGCCTAGCCTAACTGCTTCAGTCGCGGCCCCTATTCTTAACGAGTGTGTTCCGTAATCTGCCTGCTCCAGGCCCAAACTGTGTAGTGCAACTTTTAGCTACCTTTCAAACTTATACCGGGATAACGCCGTCCCGTCGGCATGGATTAACAGCGAACACCGTCCCACCGGTCGCTGACCAAGGTATTCTACCATACACCCGTAGGGGCAGCACTCCGTACCTACTCGGTGTAACACCACCTCTTTTCCTTTTCACCTTTGGTCGGTCTTAGACCTCCAGAGCCATACCACCACCGTGCCTTCCTTGAGGCAGGTATCCACCACTTGTAAGACCCCGGAACCGTATCTACTGTTCGCGACTAACTCCCCTATTCGGAATGCTCCGAAGAACGCCAGGGAAAAAGCCGTACGGAAAAGCAGAGATTCAAAAGGGGTCCTACACTTTACTGCCAACACCTGCGCCATTCGCAGTAACAAAGAGAAGGTGATCGGCCACCTAGTGGCTGGCCTGCGTTCCCCGTTAAACATTCCGCGCACCACCTTGCGCACTATAAATTCCTTCGTAAGGTCCCTCTGCCCCGCCAGTTTAAACATAAAGTCCACGGCCGTGACCTGTCTATCGACTACTGCTTTTTTCTCGCCCTCTTCGGCACACCACAGCAGAAACCAAAGCAGTATCCCTAGGGTCTTATCCTCTGATGTAGACCCACCAGCCATTCTCTAACTTGGTACTTGCCTCGCCTGAAACCATATGTTCCGGCGCAGGCCACACAGCACTAGGTGCCGAAGTAGTCTCACTACCGGTATGGAAGTTGCCGTGAGGTTATTCACTGCTTGTGCAACATCCTTACTTTCCGTGTGGAATAAGACCCGCAGGTCTCTAAACGCTGAACCCCATAAGTGCACCGCCACTACTATGGGGAAGAGTTTGAGGAATGTCAGGTTTTTTGTGAGACCTGCCACCTCCCATTCGTCTGGCCATGGTGCGGCGCACCATTTTCCTGAAAATAGACGCCGCATCCGACTGCTACGTCGGTGAACAGTTTCAGATCGGCGATGTTAGCACGCTTTGGCCCGGGACACTTTTATGAAGTGATGCGGCCTGATGACACCCGCAGTAGCAAGTGACATCCTCCTACAGAATACCCTACCCATAGGAATAATCCTACAGGCAAAGTTTAACTTGGCTATGATGAACTGTAACCGTCGCAGAGTAATCTTACGTGCACCTGCTAGCGCACTAAGTTCCGCTCTCATGTCCACTACCTTCTCTAGGGGAAGACTACATTCCATTGTCTTGGAATCTATCTGGATCCAGAGGAAGGTAAATTTTGTTGTGGGGCCCTCAGTTTTATTGTGGGCCAGTGGTACCCCAAAATCCCTACAGAGTTTGGTGAACACTTCCAAAATGAACGGGCAGGCGTCCTGCCCAGCTGGACCGATGAACAGGAAATCGTCCAGGAAGTGCGTAATGCTCCTGTACCCGGATTCCTTGCGTGCAACCCATTGTAAGAATGAGCTGAAAGCCTCAAAGTAGGCACATGATATGGAGCACCCCATAGGTAAACATAGATCGATAAAATATTTTCCATCGACGTAGCAACCGAGGAGCCGGTGGCTCGTTGGATGCACCGGTAATAATCTGAAGGCCGCTTCAATGTCAACTTTAGACATGAGCGCCCCTGTGCCGGCAGCCCTGACCATTTCGGTGGCCCGGTCAAACGATTCGTAGGATACTGCTGATTGCTCCTTTGCAATGCCGTCGTTTACTGACCCTCCTCTCGGGTATGAAAGATGCTGGATCAACCTAAATTTCCCAGTCTCTTTTTTGGGAACGACGCCTAGGGGGAAAACAATGAGGTCTCTAATGGGGGGGAAACGAATGGCCCTGCCATCCTCCCCAGCTGTACCTCATTGAGCACCTAAGCTTCCGCTACCCCCGGGAATTCCCGCACCGAGCGTAAGTTCGGGGCCGTGGACCCCCACAATTCTGTTGTGCATGGGATCCTAATTCCCTCCTGGAAACCCATTTCCAGGAGGCGAGCCACGGCGCCGTTGCCCGCCGACCTACCGTAGCATTTTAGCCATGGCAGCATGCCCTTTGGCAGGGGGCTTTGCTCTGCTTTCCTTTGGCCTGGCGCATCTGGCCAGGGGGTGCTCCCCGCCGCAGTTGGAGCACACGTGCTTGAACCTGCAGTTGGGAGCCCATTTACATACTCCTTCGTTGTAGGCAAAACAGGTCTTAGGACCTGCGGCCGAGTTGGCGGTGGGGCTCCTGACCCCACCCCCTCCAGCCCGAAAGGACGGCAAGGCTCGCATGAGTGTCATAATGTTAAGCCAGTATGCTATCGCTTTGTCGCTCCATGCCATAGCTGGCCTAGATGCCAGATACTGGCGGAATTCTTCATCGTACCGCCACCAAGCCGTGCCCCCGTACACCTTGTGGGCGTTGCGAATCTCATCTATGTATACGAACAGCCCCGGGCATTGTTCAGGGTGCCGCTCGCATAGCACGCATGCCATGATTGAAAAGGCATGTAGCCACGTGTTGAAGGTTCTGGGCAACCTCCTATAAGACCCTCCTTCCGGTAGACTCCTCTCGCCTGAGTCCATTTGTCTGGACATAGGCAGCAGAGAGAACAATTCGACAAACTCCCTCCTCCAAATTTTTTCTTTAACTTCTTGGGTTAAATGCGCCCCCAGGTTGTCTAGCCCACATAAGATGATTGGTCTCATGGCTCCGTCTGAGGCTACTGCCTTGGTGCTGCTTGCTTGCGGGCCCAGCCCGCCCACAGTGACCGGGGGGCCTAGGGCCGCCGGCTCCACATTGCTTGCGCTATTGGACTGCTCTGCCCAAGCCCCTCTGGCTAGTCCTCCTATCCACGTGCCCATCTCCTGCTCACTTACCGCGATGTTATGTGTGGCTAAGAGGGCCTTAAGGGACCCCAAAAATCCCCCTTTAGTGTGTGGCAGTATGCATTTGTCTGCTTCCTCTACTCCACTAACTGCCTCACCTCCTTCTGGGAGCCTCGAAATGGATACTGCCAACGGGGTGTCCCTACGTCTTTCCTGACGTCCTGGGATTCCGACCGTCTTGCCCTCCGCGGGCTCCGTCCTCTTTCCGATCCGCAGGCACAGCTGCATCGGCAGGATCCCCTGCTCCTTGATCTTGATCGCCGTTCAGACCTGTGGGTGCAAGAGGAACAGTCACTAGCTCTATGTGACCTGCATGCCCTTGCCCATACCGTTTGTTCCTCCCCTGAGGACTGGTCCTGGTCACCTAAGCTTGCGCGGCTGGAATGGGCTAGTGCAGCGGGCTCTGCACTTTGTACCAGTAACCTGGGAACTGCTTGGGGTGTTGTAAATTCTACCTGTGGGTCAGGATTAGTCACTTTTTGCTGTGGCCTAACCGTAACTCCCTCAGTCTCTGTCCTCTGTCGTCTTAGGGGGGTATGGGTAAATAGCAGCGGGCTGTACCTGCTTGTGGTCTTCCTAGCTCTGGTGGGGCGCGCCGGCCTCGCCACCGCCGCTGTTACGGGCATGTCATCGATCATGACCATGCTGTCCTGGCTGTTCATCTCTCTGACCACTCTGTCTCTTCTCTCACGTGTGGTACCCGTGTCCATCTTTCTGCCGCGGCTGCGTCCCTGCAAAGCACCATAAGCGCTGTTACTATTGGGGTTAGAGGGGACCGCATGGTCGGCACCTTTTAGGTCTGTAGGAGCTTTTTTAGGGCTCCTGTCTTTACTTTTACCCCCTGCGCCCCCTTTTTGGGGTAGTAACGGGGTGTTCTGTACTCGTTGCAGAGGCCAGAGCCTTTAGGCGAATTGACTGTTGGTGGCCGGAGTTCTAGGCCCTCACCCTCACCGCCCGCGGGCCCGGCTCTCTCTTGTCTAAAGGGGTAAAGGGTCTTGGCTAACCTGCCCCGTATTACCCCAGTCACCCATGGCCTGGTCATCCACTGGACGGTGGTCTAGTGGCTCTGCATGGAAAGGGGGGGAGACAAGCCCAACGGCACCCCCAATATTGTCTAGGCCTCCAGCAACTGCATGCTGAGCCTGTCCAATGTAATGGGGGCCTCCTACAGAACGCATGGGAGGGCCCAGCCTGTCCTGCACCCACCTGACCCCTTGGCTTAAGGCACGGGTCCTAACATCAGGCAGCAAGGCCTCTAGCTCTAAAGCATCCATACCCCAGGCACACAAGACCCCCCTTAGACAACAAAAAACAGACCCCGAGACAAGGAGGAAAAACACAGAAAAAACACAACACACACGCAGACAGCACTCTAAACTTTGCCCCTTATGTGCTTTTTGTAGCTGGGGAGTATCTCAGTTTTAACCTTCCTACTTTGCTCTTTAAATGCAGGAGCCCTCAGACCTCCGTCCGTTTTCCACGGAGACCGCGCCGAACTGACTCCCGGCGCGCGAATGCGGCGGAAGTTCCACCCCCGCCGCTTCTGATTGGCTGGTGCGCCTTACAGGCTCCGCTGGGTCACGAGATGCTGCGGGCTGACCCAGGGAGCCTGTGCAGCCTCCGCGTCGGCATACTGTTGAGATGCAAGCTGTAATTGGCTAGTACATCTAGTACCAACAGAAACAGTGTGTGCATGAGCTACTGGGGGCAGAGCTTTATAGAGACTATTTGGAAGGTTTCATAGAGTAAAAATAGAGCTTTTAAGTACTTGTTAATAAAATAATGATTAGATATGCAAACAATAACTTATGTAGTTTATTTTAATATTAAAAACAAGGAACCTTCCATATCCATTTAAAGTAAAAACACTAAAACACAGCTATGTCCCTGTTTTAATAATTTTATTTTTTGAAATAAGTAGTCTGTTATAAAGCAAAACTGAAAACGTGTTCTTTATCGAACATGGAGAATAATAAATTAAATATATTAAATGAAAATTTTCTTCTGCTTATTTATGACTCATTTTAATGAATAAGATTCTGCAGATAAAAGAATTTAAACAGGAGTCAACTGGATAGAAGAATAGTAGACCATGGGATATATATTGTATTTGTATCTTGCACTGTTCCATGTTACAATATTGGGATGCTGATAAGTATCACGTACAGAGCGTCCTTGCTGGGATGAAGGATTTTCCAAGAAGAGGAAGGGTGTAGCTAAAAATAAAATCTCTTAATGAACATAGCCATGATATGCTATTTTCTTCTCCCCTAAAACTGCTATGGCAGTTATCCAGACCATTATCCTATCTTGTCTAGACTACTGAAACCTTTATCCTCTGATCTTCCTGCTTGTCATGTCTTTCTTCTGCAACTAATACTTAATGCAGCTGCTCGTGTCCTATTCCCTTTTGCTAAATGTCTTCTTCTTCCGTGCTAAAGTCCCTCATCAATATAGTCAGAATAGTCTATAAGACTCTCCATCTCTGCTTTAAGGATGTTTACTCGTCAGCTCCTCCTTACATCTCTCTAGTTATCTCATTTATTTATCAGCTCGACTTCTTCTCTCTGCTCAGAAATGTCTCTTTGAGGAAGGGCTATGACCTTGAAAGCTTGCAATCTAATCCTATTCACTTGGCCTTTAAAATATATCATCTGCACTGAAATTGTTTTCGGGAGTCTCTGTTGCATTAAGTTCCTAGAGCTCCTTAACTACTAAAACCTTTTACTTGTAGCTTTCACGGCTCTGGAACACTCGGCCTCACAATATCAGAAGAATCCCTAATCTCATCTCTTTAAAGTCAAGTGTCAAGATCTGCTTTTGGGGGCAGACTGGGACTATTTATAAACCCCCTGACCAACGGCCCTTTTAGGGCCTAAACCTCTCCCTGAGCTATGTTCTCTCCAATTCCTCCATTGATTTTACATTTGCACGCTGGTGCCTATGGGATTGGACTTGTAATGGCCCACCTGGAGGCCCTGACTCCCTCCCTTACACCTTTCTGGGTATGGTTGTGTTCCGGATATGGTTGTGGTCAGTTGCTGCTCCTCCCCCTGGTCTCCATTCCAGTCCCTGCTGATTCCATTAACAGAGACAGGAAATATGAACAGAGGACTGTGTATCCTGATAACAACCTGTCTGATGGGATTATCTAGCTAGACAGGAAATTCAAATAATTTAGTAAAGATAACAAGTTTAGAAGGGAACTTTGCATGTATTTAGGTTTGTGATGCAATTGCAAACTCACTCTATGATCGGAGTAACTCCCATAGGCAGGAGGAATCTGGAGCTGAGTTGTACTCCCTCTCCAGGGTTGTGATATCAAATTCTTTATAAGAGCATATTATTATTATTATGACACTTCAGTGGTCTTTTAAGGGAGCATACATATTTATACAAGCCAAACATAAGTGCACCTCAGCATGTAGCTGAATTAAAATGCCAATTTGCTACAGTGATCAAAACTATATTATGAATGAGTTTTTAAGAAAATATGGTGCAATAACCTTTTTAAAATAAGTACATTTCCAGTACAGAAGTGGGAGATAATACGATGACAATAATGTTTAGCATGTTGTTGTTTAGTCATTGAGTTGTATCCCACTTTCCGTGAGCCTATAGACCTCAGCAAGCCAGACACATCTGTCAGCCACTGAGCTCCCTCAAGCTGATATTCATTGCTTCAATGACCTCAACTCCGCCTCTGCCATCCCCTTCTTTAGGTGCCTTCAATCTTTCCCAGCAGCAGCGTCTTCTCTAGGTAATCTTGCCGTCTCATGATATGGACAAAACATTTGAGCTTTAGCCTCATGGTCACACCTTCCAGTGAACAGTTTGTCTTCATTTCCTGTAGTACTGATCTTCTTGCAGTCCAAGGCACAGTCCAAGGGACCCCAACAACACAATTCAAAGTCATCAGTTCTACGGTGCTCAGACTTCTTTATGGTCCAGCCCTCCCATCTGTATGTTACTACTGAGAATATCATAGTTCATAGTTGAACATTTTTAGGTGTTGTTTTTTAAAATAGTATATTTTAAATATTTGACCCCAGTGGCCCTTTAATTTACAGCAAAGTGTCAGAGCACTTGAACAAGAAAATGGAACTTTCACCAAAAAAAAAAATCTTACCTTCAAGCTCTGACTTGTACTCATCAATTATAAAGCAGAGATCCCATATATTATAAGGTGAACCATCTGTTTCCAAATGTGTTGCTTCAAGCTCTTGTGTAAGAGAGAAAACTTTATAGATGACGGCAGTTGCGGAGGTACTGCTGGTGCAGCAGGTGAAAAGCACCAGGGTCCATAAAAGGGGTCCTACTGGCAGCAAATGAGGAATCTTCATTGATTAAATGAGGATGGCAGATAATGTCTTTATAGAAAGGTTATCTGATCATCATGAGGGTCATTTGATAATCCACATATAATTTTGGCTTGTAATTGACCCCAAGGGGTGTAAAGAGAAGTTGCAAGAGAGGCCCAAATTATTTTGCACCAAGCCCTCCATTCACTAGCTCCGCCACTAGAGGATAGGTACAACAGAAGAACAAATGTACAGTACAGAGAGTGGCAGTGACATGGGATCTATAGGGTGTTGTGATCAGGATATACAGTGTGTCCCTCTGGCTTAATAAGGGGGGCATTATACACTCGCTATGTAATGGGGGCTTCGCATTCTAATGTACATTCCATGGACCCGTAACACAAATCATAACTTGTTTTCATACAACTTCCTGTGGATGCAGTAATGGAGCTAGTGAATGTAGGGCCCTGGTGCAATATAATTTAAGGGCCGCCATTGCGACCTCTCTATACACCCCAGAATGCCAGGAAAATCAACAGCTATGTTTCTGGTTGTGCTTATCCATAAGGTTATCTTTGCAAAGATACTGGAGTGGGTTTCCAGTTCCTTCTTCAGTGGACCGCAATTTGTCTGACCTCTCTGCTATGACCTGCCCATCTTGGGTGACTCTACATGGTATAATTCACAGCTTCATTGAAGGACACAAGCCCCCTCACCACAAAAAGGTAGCGATCCAGAAGTGGTTACACCCCATAGGTGCTAAAAAAGCCAAAAAGATATGTAGATGGTCAGATCACACTTAGGGTGCTAAAGCTTCGTGAACAAAGGTTTAAGGGCAGCTGCAAATTCAACAGCATGGCCTCAGTGCTGATGATTTCTGCCTGTTCTTGGACTTCAGTGTTGGTGACATGGTCATTCCAGTGGATGTTGAGGATGGTGCGGAGGCACAGCTGATGAAAGTACTCCAGAAGTCATACGTGATGGCAGTAGGTAACTCACAACTCGGAGCCATACAGTAGGGTGCTCAACACAACAGCTCTGTAGACGCTGACCTTTCCAAGCCCTTTTATATAACCTGCCAAATTCACCATTTGCCAGTCTGTTGTCAATTTCCTTGCCAACCTTAGTGTCCAAGGAGATGATGCAACCGAGGTAGGTGAACTGGTGGACAACATTTAATTTTTAAAGACAGGAACCATTTTTTTACAGAAGAGGTGCACCTCACAGGGAAGCGCCCCTGGACGGCCATGGTCATCGGCAAAGGTTTCTAATGAGTCGTTCCACTGTTTTGGTGTGGGCCTTTAGTTACCTCAGGTTGAACAGACTGCCGTCAGTGCAGTATTGGACGTAGAGTCCATCCTCATCATCAAGGTCTGCTGTGGCCCAGTCGCATTCCACAACAGACCACCAGTTCAGGATCAATGCCTCGTAATGAGTGTTTGACCGTCTGCACTACACAGTGGGCTTTGGACCAGGTGCGAAGTGCCATACACCACCTTCATGGCTTCATAAAAGCCTCTGTAGTCGCTGATATCTGTGCAATTCTGAGTTCTTTCCACAAGGTTGGTCCACCACTGGTTCTGAATTTCTCTAAGCTTTCTTTGAAAATTGCTGCACACAAGACGGAAGGCTGCTTTCTTGTTAGGGCAGAAAAGTTATTTCCTGGATCTCTTGACTGTTTTTGTCAAATCAGTCTTTGTTCTTCTTTATGGAGAACGCTAGGAACTCAGAGGTCTGCAGGATGCTGTTTTTTGCGCAGTTCCCATAGATCATATGAAGAGGGATCTGTGAAGTATCTGCGATACGCTAGTCTTGACTGGAGATTCGCCTGGAAGTTGGCCATCACTTCAGTTTAATGGAGATTACCGATCTGTAACTTCTTCCTTGGGGCTTCTCTCCTCTTTAGCTTAGGATTGAAGCGAAGATTAAGTTTGCAGCGCACCAGGCAGTAGTCCGTATTACATCCTGAGCTGGGCATCACTGGTGAGTAGGACATCTCGAAAGGACTCACTAACATACCAGAATGTAGTCTATAAGATTCAACTGCTTGGACTGAAAACGGTGTCATATATGTGTGTCACGGACCCCTTCAGTTCCTGGATCTTAGCCCACTGAGCCACCTTAAAAAACAGACTGCTTGGCTCCAGCCACTGGACTATATGCATAAACACCACCATTGTATTGTAATCTGTTTTGTCCCATCATTTGCCTGATAAAGTTAATGTACTCTGAGGTCTGGACTGTCATGAATCAGCCAGTGGCCATATTGGATTTGGGTGTGAACTATGCTGGGGCCATTTTGTGACTGGCAGCGGTGGCCATTTTGGGATGGGTGGTCTTCCACATGCTGTTGCCATGGGGAGGAACAAAAGGTTTGGGGCTCCCAGACACCCTGTTATACTGTTATACGGTTATACTGTTATATTATTATGATTATTGTCTAAGGAAATGAGCAGGGTTCCCATCACCATCAATAAAAGTCATCATAATACATCTTGCAACAGGAGAAGGACCCCAGCTGGCCACCAAGGTTAATCCTTTAAGTACACATACTAAGTCAGGAACAATGGGGTCTATACAGACATTGAGGCACCATCTCTCCAGGGGGTCTACAGGTATTCTCACTCAGAGAGTCAGAGCAAAGTCCAGAGGACAGGGAGATGTGTCTCTCTTGACTGCCAGCATCCAAATGACTCTGTTAGCCACACCTAGTGGGCGGCCCAGGGGAGGGGTCTGGAAGTTCCCAGAGCTTACCTCTAGTCCATTGGCTAGAGGTAATCAAATTACGCTGGAGATTACCCCATTGGCCAAGAGGAAGATAAGGGTTGGACAAAGGGGTAGCCACTCCCTGTACTGTTTTTGTGAGGTGTTTAAATACTTGTGTAAAAATAAAGAAGTTGTTCATAATTTTCATCAAGACTTTGTGTGCAGGTGTATTATTGACCCAAGGGCATATGCTGGCAGAGGAGATCGTTTCTGACTCCATGCCAGGTTCTTCCCAGGCACACTACCAAAAGCTGGGACTTATGCTCTTGCATCCACAAGGAAGGTCCATTGGTCTGAGTCATCCAAATCTTAGGTCTAAAACCTACAGGAGAAAAGAGGACTAGGATCCTCTATACTCCATCATCATTGTAGGTTGTGACATGGACCACTAGACATGGAGACAGCATTATGTGTATTTGGAGATTGGCCTATTGTTCACAGGTGACTATTAGACTCCATGTGGAGTCAATCTCCTGTGCTTATATGCCACTCCCTGTCATTGTTCTGTTGTATACACCCCATCCTTATCTAACCCCTATAAATATTGTTGACTTTCCAAAAATAAAACAGTTCACTGCTGAGACATATAGAAATGGTATGTTATCTTATAGTATATGCTCCTAGTGGCTGCGATACTGATCCTATCTCCATCCTGCAAGTAACTTGTCCTGGTCACTACCACAGGAAGGTTACTGAGACTACTGGAAGTGCTGATTCCTGATGGAGAGACCCAGACTGATACAGAAGTCAGATATCAGTGTGCTGGTGCCGAGATTTCCAATAACCACAACGGTTCTTGTGGGTAGTTAACCTGTAGTCTATAGCAGGTGGCCCTGGGCAGTTATAGTCCCTACCCCTGGATTGTCACAATATATATATATATATATATATATATATATATATTTTTTTTATTATTAAGTTTTATTTGTAACGCATCAACATATTCTGTAGCACTAAACAGGGGATAAAAACAAGGCAAATACAGTATTAACAAACTTCCAAAAATGGAGGACCCTGTTTTGAGCTCTGATTCTTTGCAGAAAGTGCTTTTTCCCAAAGCATCCTACAAGACATTGCTGTTTTTCTGTCTCTTTTGCTTAGGTGTAATTTTTTTTCAAAAAGTATTATTTATTTTTCCATGCATGAAAACTATGTTACTGTATATATAAAACATGATGTTTTCAATGCAGGACATAAAGTTTTGGGCAACTGAGACCCTTTCAGGAGCAGAAACTGATGCATGTGGTACAGCTGCATCACGACCCTTAGTTCCTGGGGCCTTCTGGCCCTCCTTTTCCCCCTCCAAAGCCCTCCGGCGGCCCTCATGTGACTCTCTCCCCTTCATTCTCTTTGTTTCGTTTCACTCTCCAATCCTTAGTCTCCTCTCCTATCTCTCCCCTCTCATTCCGTTCCCTTTCTCCCCACTGTCTCTCCCTCTTTCTTCTCCCCTCTTTCCTGTTATCCTCCTCCCTTTCCCCCTTCTCTCCCCCTTTCTCTCTTTTTCTCTCCCTTCAATCCCCACTGTCTCCCCTTCTTACCTTCCCCCTCTTCTCCTTCTTCCCCATATTATTACACTCTCCACTTGTTTGCGCTCTCCCCTCCTCTCTATTTCTTTGTTCAACTCACTTTTCCATAGATTGTTCCACTTCTCTGATTCTTGTCATGAACTCCCTCCTTTCATCTGCCTCTTCTCTCTCCCCATTCTCTACCTTTCCTCATTCCTCTATCCCTCATCTTTCCTCTTTCCTCCCCCCTCTCCCCTTTTCTTTTCTCTATTTCCATCTCCCCTTCTCTCTCTGCACCCCTTTCTCTCTCCCTTCCACTTTTCCCCCTCTTTCTCTCTCCTCTTCTGCTCTCCTCCCCTTTCTTCCCCTTTTCTTTCTCCTCCTTTTCTCTCCATTCTCTCTATCACTATTCTTTCTTCCCTCTCCTCTCCTTATGCTCACCCTGTCTCCATCCACTTCCCTACTTTTCCCTCTCACAATATTGGAATAAAATAGAGGGAGTTATCAAATATGGCTTACACCATAAACATGGCTGCTTGGGATGCTGAGAGGACCAGAAGCGTTTTCTTCTAAAAGTGGGACTGCCCTTCCAAAAGAGAAAGGCTGTAAAAAATATGCATATAATTAGCGTCCATGGGCCTCTTTTAATTCGGGGCTGTTACTAGAGAGTAAATATACGATTTGACACTTTGGAGATACTTGCTCGAGTAGCTCTACTTCTACTTTGCTATTCAACTGTCCGGGATCGCAAGTTAGTTCCCCTCCCAGAGGATCGGAAACCATGCCGTCGGAAGTAGCATTTACGGGCCTGAACATGAAGCCCGTAACTCCAGCTATTGAAACAGCCAATAGAAACATCATCCTCATGACACACTGATTCCAACCTCCAAGCCCGTAGGACTTGGAAAATGCAGGTGGTAACCCCATGATGCAGGGGATCCAGATCGGGACCCCTGCAGGGTCCCCACTTTAACTCCATGATGTGGGGGTCCAAATCATCCCAGACATTGTCCACAGGTCCAGTCACACCTACAATAAAAAGATTCTGCACCTTCTGATTGGCTGATGTAACTGTCAATCAGATTGCAGCCAATCAAAAGGCGCAGATACTTGGAGCCAATCAGAATGAGACACACCCCACAGGGGTGTATCCCATTCTGATTGGCTTAAAACAATAGCGCCTTCTGATTGGATGAAATATGATCGACACTTACATCAGCCAATCAGAATGAGACATAGTGGTGCTTCCCATTTTGGTTGACTCACATATTTGCGCCTTCTGATTGGCTGAAATATAATTGACAGTGATTTCAGCCAATCAGAAGGCGCCATTTTGAATTTTTTACAGGAGCATGGCCGAGAACCAGCCTTTGCCATGGGAAGCTCCTCAAGGGAGGAGCTTCATTAGTTTTTAATTTTTTTAGAAAGTCTGGGGTTTTATTGGAGGGGCCCTGCCTGCAACGAATAAAGGAAGAACGGGGCATCGCTGGATGGGCATTTTGGACAGGTAAGTGGCCTATTAGGCCTATATTGCATTACGTGTTGTATGTATTTATGTATTAATTATGTTTCTTTTTTTTTGTAGGTGTGACTAGACCTATGGACATTTTTGGAGGGCCATGTCTGGCATCGCTGGAGGGGCATTTGGGCAAGGTAAGTGGTATAATTTATTTCTTTTATTGCTGGGTGTAGGTTTTTTGAATATTGTAATAGTAATGTGTTTATTTTTTGCTTGTAATTTAATTATTTTATGTGAATAGCTTTCTTTTATTTTTATGTAAGTAGTGCATTGTTTTTATTTTCTGTAAGTAGTAGGGTTTTAGGATTTTATATGCAGGCATGGGTAAACCATTTGTGTGCCACAGGCCCCTTAAGGACCCACAGCGGGGAATTTTACATTTTTGAATGCTGCAGGGGTCCTGATTCCGGAGGATGGGGGGGCAGTTAGTACCAGTGGGGAGGATAAGTAAGAGCTTTATTAGCCCTTACTCTGCCTCTTTGGTACTTGTAAACTCTGGTACGCTTTGGGACATTTATGGCTTGGCGGAAGGGTGAAGCGGAGCAATTTAATAGCGATTCGTGATTTTTGCGGCTGAAACTCTTGCAGTCATGAAAGGTCAAAGGCTTGGACGCACGTAACTTGCTAGTGTGAGAATAAGTAATGGATAGTAGTGCGCAGCAAGTAATCCGCAAGTAGGAGGCAAATTGAATAGCTAAGTAACTTGCTCTCTCCATTTGCGGGCCCGGATCTCAGAAAAGTAGCAATTGAATGAGGCCCCATGTATCTATAATTTTCTTGGCCCTAATATAAATAAGAATCAAACCAATAAAAGTTAACCTTATCATGTTTCCCACAAATATTCTATGGTTGACCCTTTCGCACATAATTCCCAACTTATAACGTAAAGATTATAACAAATAACAAAAAATAAAAATGATAACATAATAACCAAACATAGCACCAATATTTTATGGGTGATATTTTTACTTTATTATACACATTATCCACAGATTATAGATTAATTTAAAAAATAAAAAATAAAACAATCAATATCATAAACAATATAACATACAAGAAATACAATAATAATTTAATCAGATCCTTTTGGTGTTTATACATTTTATCTTAATATTTTTGTCTTTGTGTATGTTTTGATTAATTAGGTTGATAATAATAATAATAATAATAATAATAATAATAATAATAATAATATAAATGAATCCTTGTGGAGGGACCTTGTAGACTTCACTGAGAAAATATATTTGTTTCTGCTAGACTGAATATAAAAGGACTCCTTGGCTGGGATATATACTTGTGATCTATAAAGTTTTCCTGAACTCATATGGGGAAGTTGCCAGGCGATGAGATGCTTCACCAGGCAACGGCACCTCATTGAGATGTGAGATATCCGGGGATCTAGAATAACAAATAAATACAAGTTAATGTGACATGAAAAATGCCCCAACAAAATGCAAGAAATGTGGAAGAGCCATGGCCGGATTAATAACTAGGCAAACAAGGCACCCGCCTAGGGGCTCCTCCCTGGGAGGATGCCTCATTTGCATGACAATACACTTAAATATCATTCTGTTTGTGTTATTGTACACTTAGGTGAATTGTTAACTTCTAAAGGTTTCAACATTTTCAAATAAAATGATTTATTTAAATATGGCTAAAATATTTTTGTAAAGTTATCATACTTAATCATTAAATTTGCATGTTTAAATAACTTGAGGTTCAGTGGCATACCTAGATCAATAATAGACCTTAAACAATACATCTTCTCCATAATACGCTCGCTACTCTCTGATACCCTGCAGCAGGGAGATTGAAAGAGCGCACAGAGCTCTAGGTTCAGCGAACTCACTTGATCTCCCTAAAGATGTGATAGTAAGGTTTCTACGCCAAAAAACAAGGGATCTCATAGTGTCAACAACAAGGAAACTACCCTCTGTCAAAGTTAATGATGGCTCTGCTATTCAAATCTACATGGACTTAACTCGACTGACCCTGAAAAAACGCTGAGCGATGAGACCCATACTAACTGTCCTAATTAAAAACAAAAATACTGAACTCTACAATTACTTAAAAATTAGAAGTTGGGTTACCAAGATGGTTAAGGATTCCGGGCCCCCCAGAGCCTCCTGGCTATCAGTTATCTGTAAAAATCTCCCACTTGCCAAAGGTAACTTGAGTTCTCTGTATAACACCTTTCTGGGCACTATGGGGAGCCAGAAAACCAAGTTTATGCTTCATTGGGAAAAGGACCTGGGGGTAGAGTGGGACTGGGATAAATGGACTGAATATTGCTCCAATCTTTCAAAAGGATCACTTAATTCGGCTTTATTAGAAACATCAATCAAAGTTTTCCACAGGGCCTATTGTACTCCCGATAAAATGCAGAAGTTTAGGCCGCAGGAGAGTAATAAATGCTTTAGGGGATGCCAGGATGTGGTGGATCATATTCATGTATGGTGGGCCTGTCCACGTGCCCAGAATCTCTGGGAACAATTGACCCGTTTAGCCTCCACACTCTTTCATAAAGAAGTAACTCCTTCTATAGAATCCTGTTTACTGGGGGTCCATATTAAAAATTTGTCGCATCCCCAGAACAAGTTGTTTCAAATAATGGCATTAGCTTCAAAGATTCACATAGCCAGTAGATGGAAGGACATGAATCTAAACTTCCAAGAGGTAACTAGGAAGATCAACTACTTACTTATTAACGAGAGGCTAACCCATATTGTTTTAGATAGGATGCCCCAATTCCAGATAGTTTGGGACCCTTGGATAACATCCTCCTTTAGCGTTCCCCTAGTATAATACCTGTAATTGTCTGTAGCGATTTGGATGAGTGGACTGGAGTGGGGGAGTTCTGGAGACCTTTCAGTGGTTCTAGATGGCAAGGAGGATCTGAGGTAAGAGGGAGAAACCAGCCGGGATTGCTCCGTGGCCGCCTAAAGGGGCCAATGATTATTTTTTTTTCTGTTTTTTTTGTGATAGGGTATATGATAGTTTAGTAAAAATAGATAGGTAATAAATTTTATATTGTATACTCCTATCAACTGTATACTCTAGAATTTAATTGGTTTATTTTGCCTTGTATTCTCTATATGGTTGGAAAAACCAGTTTAGACACTAGAAAATGTTATCACTAAAAATTAAAAAACAAGAAGGTTTAGTCAGTTAAAAGCTGCAAAATGATAAGTTTATGTTTAGATGACTTGATAAAACTGACAATTATGACTGTTAAGAATGTTTTATTTATGTATGGATTTTGCATACCTTCTAACAAAAGAATATTTATTCAAAAACAAAATTACTTATTGATGGGGATTCCCCTTCTCCTTGACTTTTCAGATTAATGGAACTCTGCACAATATTTGTTTTCCAGAAGAAGGCCATAAATGACTTCAACGCTTGCAAATAATACAAGATGACGAATAAGAAGTACGTTCTGGAAAAAAACTAACACATAGACCTGCCTGCTCCTGGACTGAGGTACCAAAGTATAAAGGGCTTAAGAAATCACAGAGCAAATCCACCTCCTCAGCCATAGAAGGAACCGAGAAAGCTACCAACTCCCAGCCTTACCTCTTACTGTACTTATTCTACTGTAATACTTCTACTCTTAGCTATACTTTGAGTTAAGGGGTTGACTTCTGAACATAGCAAACATTAAGAAGCCTTATAAGACTGATTGTAAAACCAAAATAACTTAATACAATCTTAGTAGCTAAAGGAGAAAATAATAGTATATACCTTTAAGGTTTGATATGTTATTCAATTCTACTTAGAAATGATTGAATGAGCTTCAAGGCTCCCGGGTACTACTAAGTATTTTTTGATTAATCTTGATAAAATCAGAGTCTCCTCTAGACCTGGTTAGAAATGTTATATTCACTAGACATGTTTTTACGTTTACCACCGATTTATGTTCTTTTATCCATAGATATAGGGTGTTGGACTTCTTCTTTAACAAAGTTACTGGATTCTTCCAGACAAAAATTACATTTTATTCTCTACTGGGGGAAGTTAGAGTGTCTAATTAAGGTACCCTTCTCCCCAGATGTAAAATCATGTAATTCATCATGTAATCACTACTGGTTTCTAAATGTGTTTTACTGTTTTTGTTTCCTTTTTATGGTTTCTATGGGTAACTCCACTCATATCCAGCTTGAGGCCACCTCCTGAGAGTTCAACAGTGGGGCGATCTTTCTCTTTTTCAAGTCTCCATACAATATCAACATAAAGGTATATTCTATGCAAGCCTCAGATACAATCCGCACTCCAACCATGACTGACATAACTTATAATATTATAACACACATTGTCAGGGGGTTCAATACAGCCTTTAAAAGAAGAAAAGCATTCCTTTTTTACAAAAAAAACATAAAACTTCTGTTATCTTCCTGCAAGAGACACACTTTGCCTCTGAAAAAGTTCCCAAATACTTACATAAATACTACCCCACCTTCTATACAATTAACCAGAAGAGTACAAGGGCAGGTGGAGCCTTATTGATCCACAAAGACTTCCATTAGTATTTTAGAGAAAGAAAAACGATCAGCTCAAATCAGTGAAAAACCACTCCAAGAGGAGCAGGTGCTAGTGACAGTAGCAGTGCAGCCAGACTGGACGCACCGTGCTAAACAGGAAGACCAAAAAGGGATAAATGAATAAGAACTCCATTTTATGTTTGTGTATCAGAACCCAAGATTCCACCATTTAATTTTGGTGATTAAACCAGAGCACAAAAAATTAGATACAGAAGGGAATTACACAATACTTACAGGGACGCTACTTAATAAAGAAATATCTATGGTCAATATTTATGCCCCTACAACTTCTCCCCATAATGCATTAATAACATTTCTGAATACCTTATCCCCTCTAGATACTGGAAAAATAATTATGGGTGGTGATCTCAATGTAACCCTTCAACCATCCCTTGATAGGTCAGGGAATAATCCAAGTTCAAATAAACACACTTCTACAGAAACATAGTCTAATTGATGTATGGAGAGGACATCACCCTTATGAAAAGGAATATACGTAAATTTCACCCACACACAATACCTACTCTAAAATTGATGTTTTACTTATTGACACTGGGCTGTTTGGCCACTCCAAAGATGCCCAGATTCTACCGGGTACATGGTCACACAATGCAGCGGTTAGCATTATTAGCATCTAGATCTTGGAGCAAGCCTTAAAAAACGATTCAATTGGGGATTAAATGAATCACTCATAACCAACCCGGAAATACAACCTCAACTCTCGAAAGAAATAGCTCAATATTTTGAATATAATGACACTCCTGAAACAAAAATTGTCTGGCCCTGGCTGGCACACAAAGCATACATTAGGGGCTCTATTATTAGAATAGCCTCTTCTTACAAAAATAATCAAAGCTTAACAGAAAGCAAACCTCTTTGTGACTTACATACACTAGAAAGACAAAATCAAATTACCATATATACTCGAGTATAAGCCTAGTTTTTTAGCCCCTTTTTTAAGGCTAAAAAGGGTCCCCTCGGCTTATACTCAAGTCACTCTCCCCGCCGTGTCTCTCTAACGCCCGTGTCTCTCTAAACCCCCTGTGTCTCTCTAACACCCCCCCCTGTGTCTCTCTCCCCCCCGTGTCTCTCTACCCCCGTGTCTCTTTAACCGCCCGTGTCTCTTTCCCTTCCCCCTCCTCATCCTCAACCCACCTCCTCATTCTAAACGCCCCCTCCTCATTCTAAACCCCGCTCCTCACTTTACCCCTCTAAATACCTCCCCCTCTCCCTTTCCCCTCACTTACCTCCATCTGCAGCTTCTCCTCCGGCCTCCGCTCCTTCCAGGTATCAGGTATATGCTAATGACGTGGTGAGCATGTGAAGAGACACAGGGAAGGGAGAGGGGTGAAGAGACACAGGGGAGAGAGAGGGTGGTCACAAGAAAAGGGC
This sequence comes from Discoglossus pictus, assembly GCA_027410445.1. Lineage (NCBI taxonomy): Eukaryota > Metazoa > Chordata > Amphibia > Anura > Alytidae > Discoglossus > Discoglossus pictus. Next base: position 382,698,622 of record CM050167.1, read on the forward strand.
ACACAAGAGGGGGACACAGAGGGCACAAGAGGGACACAGGGGGCAGCACATTTCCCACCCTCGGCTTATACTCAAGTCATTTTTCCTCATTTTTTAGTGGTCAAATAGGTGCCTCAGCTTATACTCGGGTCGGCTTATACTCGAGTATATACGGTAGTTTCTTCTCAAATACTAAATCTAAGATTGACAAAATCAGACTGGAATTGGATAACTTACTCTCAATGAAACTGAAAAAGCATTGCGTAAAACACAACAGAAATGTTATAGTCAAGCAAATAAACTATCTCCTATGCTGGCAAAAAGGCTAAGATCCAAACAAAGACAAAATCAAATGTATCAAATTAAAACCAAAGAAGGCCAGATCACCCTAAGCCAGACTAAAATATAAGAAACATTTTTGAACTTATACCAAAATATATACTCCTGTAATTCTAACATCCACAAACACTTTCAAAATAAAAAATGTTCTTGACAAATTAGACCTCCCTACAATTGCAGAACGAGATTTAAATAAATTAAACGCCAACACCACTATAGAAGAAATTAGCAATATCATCAAGAATCTGAAATTGGTAAAAATCCCCTGGGCCTGACGGCTTCTCAAATATTTACTACAAGACCTTTTCTGAGTTACTAGTCCCTCATTTGAACTCATTATATAATAACATTTTATAAGGGTAGCAAATACTTTCAGAATTCAATCAAGCTAACATTATATTATTTCCTAAATGAGGGCGGGACCCCCTTGAAGCAACAAAAATGTCCCCCTATCTCACTGCTCAATTGGCGAAACTCATGTCTATTAGATTTTCAAAGTTTCTCCCAAAAATGATATGAAAGGATTAGGTGGTCTTTGTACCTTTCAGACAGGCCAGGGATAACATAAGGAGAGTAATAAATATCCTTCATTTAACGAAAACAACTGACAAACCTTTGTGCACAATTGCGTTAGACCTGGAAAAGTCTTTTGATTCCTTAGAATGGAAATACCTAAGGGCAGTCATGACCACAATGGGCATTAGGGGAAACTTTATTAACCTTATCAATTAATTTTATTGAAACCCAGTGGCTTACTTAAAGCTGCAAGGAGATAACAAGAATTTTATAAATATACAGAGAGGAACAAGACAGGGGTGCCCCCTGTCACCCTTATTGTTCACTCTAGCAATAGAACCTCATAGCTCAAACCATACAACCCCCATTACTGCAAAATTAAACATCTTCAGCCTTATTAAATTGCAATTCGGTACATTTAAAAGTGCTCAATTTAAGCATAGTGCATATTTTTTTAAAGAAGTTTTTAGTTAGTGAACTTCTATCCAAAAGCAAGGTCTTCACTAACTAAAAACTTCTGTAAATAAAATATGCTGTGTGCTTAAATAGAGCCCTTTTAAATGTACCGAATCACAATTTAATAAGGCTGCTTATTTCCACACTGATCAGAAGAGGAGGTACTCCACAATCAAGCTGGTTCTCTCTCATATGTAACAAAGCTCATTTAATTAAAGCAGTATTAAGCTCTCTCTATACAATTCTAAATTCCCCACCAACCAACTATAAACCTCCATTCATGGACAGTTGGGAAAGAGATATGGGCACACAGTGGGATTCCCATAAATGGAAAAAAATATGTTTTAACTTAATTAAAGGCTCTTTTAATTATAGCTTACAAGAATCAACAGAGCTTATTACACCCCAACTAAATTGCACACAATTAATCCTCAAATGTCTTCTAACTTCTACAGGCACTTTTCACCACCTATGGTGGGAATGACCAATGGCCCAGACTTTATGGACTGAAGTGATGGTGCTTGCCCCCATAGTCCTACAAATTTCCATTCCCCCCTCAATTGAAACCTGCTTACTAGACAACCAAAATCCTCAAATATCAAAAATTCTAAACAAATGGCTGCAATATCTAATGATCGCCGCAAAAAGCTACATAGCTAAAAAATGGAAGACTCTTATTCTAAAAGTTCAGGATGTTATCAATGAACTAAACACCAAAATGATCCACGACAGACTTACTCATACTTTAGCAAACACATATCCTCTATTTAGAAATGTGGAACCCTTGGCTCCCATACGTCGACTCCGGGAGTTGGATAAACTTGCAGCAGAATGGGCGAAATAAGTGGCTGGATACTTACCATTCCCTATTCAAACCAAATAATTATACTAGATGATTCAGACTTACCCACAGGTCAAATTCTGGCTTAGTTGTTGTCAAGTTGTTGTTTGTTTAGTTCTGTTTTTTTTTTTTTTTTTTTTTTTCTTCTTCCTTTTTTTTTACTCACCTTAATATATATTTAGTATATAACATTTTTGTTTCTTGTTATTATGTGCAACAAAAGATCTCTTTTCCCAATATTTTATGTAACAAGATTGTTTTATTCCCCCCTTCGACTCTATCATACGGAAGGAAACAATAAGATAATGTGGAGATTGTGTTTAACAGTTTCAAACAAGTAATATATTTCCCTTTTATTTTTATAACAAGAAAACTCCTTTAGCATATTGTTCAATTTTATTGAACAAATTACATGTTACAATGTTGTTCTTTTTGACAATAAAAAATATTGAAACAAAATTTGCATGTTTATATATCTGCAGATATAAAACACATTATTAAAGTTGTATTTTTTTTATTTTTGCACACTTCTTAGGTTTACAGCTAAAAATCTTTTCCTCAATGATTAAAGTTAAATGTAAAATTGTGTTTCATATAATATATACATTTAGTGCATTGTCTGTAGTGGTGGTTCTAAAACCTCTTCTCAAAGCCTACCAGACAGACCAAGATTTAGGTTTTACAATGTGTCAATATAAGTGAGACTACTAATATTCAACAGGTGGGCCTTGTGTCTGGTGGGCCTTGGATAGGAGTGGGTTATGGATTGCTGTTCTATACTTAGAAGGTGAACAGCATGTTTATTTGTTATATATCTTATGCAGTGGTGTGTTTAGGCCTAGTCCCACATGGCCTATGACTAGGGCAGCACATTTTTAGGGACAGCAGGGTGCCTGAAAATCTTGGTGTAGTACCAAAGAATAATGTTTGCATAGACACAGAAATGCCTATTTGCAATTTAATTTCTGTCTGTAAGTATACCTAACACCTTCTGATATACATAAATACACATAAACATATGATTTTTGGATATAGCAAGGGGATAGGAGGAGTAATAACTGGATGTGGGTACATTCTAGTACAAGGATTTGGGGCCGCATAAGTTTGAATGGGCCTTGAGCAGCATAAAACCTAAATATGCCCAATAAAATATAACTAAAAATTCTTTCAACTTTTTATCCTTGGTTATGGGCATATTTTGAGTTGTGCATTATAATTTTTTTATTTATTTTATTAAATGGGCTTTAAATTGAAGCGTAAGTCAAAATAAACCAAACAGTTGATAAATATGATACCTTTTAATGGCTCAGTTATCCATTAACATGTACCAACTCCATCAAACTGATTTATTTTGTTTAAAATATCAATTTGTTCATTATTTTATGTCTCATAAAAATGACTTGTAAGTATAGTATTACCTTTATGTGCCATCATAGGGGTTCAGTGTGATGTCATCAGCAATATTATGGATGATATAATTTTTCATATTATATGTGATAGCATGAGTGATGTCATATCTGATGTAATTATTTATATCATATGGGGGGAAAGAGACACAGGGGAGGGAGAGGGGCGAAAGAGATACGGACGCCAGGGGGACAAGACACAGATGAGGGGGGGGGGGGGAGACACAAGGGAGGAAGTAGACTGAGGGAGAGACTGGCAATGAGCGCCAAGGGCGCTCTTTACGAGGCCCGTGATGAGCACCAAAGGCGCTCATTGCAAGGCCCTCGATGAGCGCCAAAGGCAATCATCGCGAGCCCTGTAAAGTAGAGGGGGGAGAGGCTCGCAATGAGCGTATCCTGGCAAGTAGAGGAGTGGAGAGGCTCGCAATGAGCGCCAAAGGAGCTCATCGCGAGGCCAGTAAAGTAGAGGGGTGAGGCTCCCATTGTGTGGCAAACAAGATTGCCAGGCTTCAGACCTTATTGCCGTAATTTTTTACATGCAAGTTGCTAGTATATATATATATATATACCGTATATACTCGAGTATAAGCCGAGTTTTTCAACCCTTTTTTAAGGCTAAAAAGGGCCCCCTCAGCTTATACTCGAGTCACTCTCCCCCATGTCTCTCTAACCCCCCGTGTCTCTCTAACCCCCCCGTGTCTCTCTAACCCCCCGTGTCTCTCTAACCCCCTGTGTCTCTCTACTCCCCCGTGTCTCTTTCCTTCCCCCCTCCTCATCCTCAACCCCCCCTCCTCATCCTCAACCCCCCCTCCTCCCCCTCTCCCTTTCCCCTCACTTACCTCCATCTACAGCTGCATCTCCGGCCTCCGCTCCTTTCTGCGTTGGGACTCGGTATATGCTAATGACATCACATGCCCGCCACTTCATTAGCATTTGCCGGGTCAGGAAGGAGCGTGGAGGCCGGAGGAGCAGCTGCAGATGGAGGTAAGTGAGGGTAAAAGGGAGAGGGGGAGGTATTTACAGGGGTAAAGTGAGGAGGGGGGTTTAGGATGAGGAGGGGTAAAGTGAGGAGGGGTTTTTAGGATGAGGATGAGGATGGGGGGGTTAGGATGAGGATGGGGGTCAGGATGAGGATGGGGAGGGTTTAGGATGAGGAGGGAGGTTGAGGATGAGGAGGGAGGGTGAGGAGGGAGGTTGAGGATGAGGAGGGGGGTTGAGGTTGAGGAGGGAGGTTGAGGAGGGGGTTGAGGATGAGGAGGGGGTTGAGGCTGAGGAGGGAGGTTGAGGAGGGGGTTGAGGATGAGGAGGGGGGTTGAGGAGGGGGTTGAGGATGAGGAGGGGGTTGAGGAGGGGGTTGAGGATGAGGAGGGAGGTTGAGGATGAGGATGGGGGTTGAGGAGGGGGTTGAGGATGAGGAGGGAGGTTGAGGAGGGGGTTGCGGATTAGAAGGGGGGTTGAGGATGAGGAGGGGGGTTGAGGTGGGGGTTGAGGATGAGGAGGGAGGTTGAGGGTGAGGAGGGAGGGTGAGGAGGGAGGTTAAGGATGAGGAGGGAGGTTAAGGATGAGGAGGGGGGTTGAGGTTGAGGAGGGAGGTTTAGGAGGGGTTTGAGGATGAGGAGGGGGTTGAGGAGGGGGTTGAGGTTGAGGAGGGGGTTGAGGATGAGGAGGGAGGTTGAGGATGAGGAGGGAGGGTGATAGGGAGGTTGAGGAGGGGGGTTGACGTTGAGGAGGGAGGTTGAGGAGGGGGTTGTGGATGAGGTGGGGGGTTGAGAATGAGGAGGGAAGTTGAGGAGGGGGTTGAGGATGAGGAGGGGGGTTGAGGAGGGGGTTGAGGATGAGGAGGGGGGGTTGAGGAGGGGGTTGAGGATGAGGAGGGAGGTTGAAGATAAGGAGGGAGGGTGAGGAGGGAGGTTGAGGATGAGGAGGGGGGTTGAGGTTGAGGAGGGAGGTTGAGGAGGGGGTTGAGGATGAGGAGGGGGGTTGAGGAGGGGGTTGAGGATGAGGAGGGGGGGTTGAGGAGGGGGTTGAGGATGAGGAGGGAGGTTGAAGATGAGGAGGGAGGGTGAGGAGGGAGGTTGAGGATGAGGAGGGGGGTTGAGGTTGAGGAGGGAGGTTGAGGAGGGGGTTGAGGATGAGGAGGGGGTTGAGGAGGGGGTTGAGGATGAGGAAGGGGGTTGAGGAGGGGGTTGAGGAAGAGGAGGGGGGTTGAGGAGGGAGGTTGAGAATGAGGAGGCGGGTTGAGGAGGGTGATAAGGGAGGGGGGAAGAGACACAGGGAAGGGAGAGGGGGGAAGAGACACAGGGAAGGGAGAGGGGTGAAGAGACACAGGGGATGGAGAGGGGAGAAGAGACACAGGGGAGAGAGAGGGATACACAAAAAAAGGGCACACAAGAGAGGGACACAGGGGGCAGCACATTTCCCACCCTCGGCTTATACTCGAGTCATTTTTCCAAGTATTTTGTGGTAAAATAGGTGCCTCAGCTTATACTCGGGTCGGCTAATACTCGATTATATACGGTATCTATATATATATATATCTATATATATATATATATATATATACAGGGAGTGCAGAATTATTAGGCAAGTTGTATTTTTGAGGATTAATGTTATTATTGAACAACAACCATGTTCTCAATGAACCCAAAAAACTCATTAATATCAAAGCTGAATATTTTTGGAAGTAGTTTTTAGTTTGTTTTTAGTTTTAGCTATTTTAGGGGGATATCTGTGTGTGCAGGTGACTATTACTGTGCATAATTATTAGGCAACTTAACAAAAAACAAATATATACCCATTTCAATTATTTATTTTTACCAGTGAAACCAATATAACATCTCAACATTCACAAATATACATTTCTGACATACAAAAACAAAACAAAAACAAATCAGTGACCAATATAGCCACCTTTCTTTGCAAGGACACTCAAAAGCCTGCCATCCATGGATTCTGTCAGTGTTTTGATCTGTTCACCATCAACATTGCGTGCAGCAGCAACCACAGCCTCCCAGGCACTGTTCAGAGAGGTGTACTGTTTACCCTCCTTGTAAATCTCACATTTGATGATGGACCACAGGTTCTCAATGGGGTTCAGATCAGGTGAACAAGGAGGCCATGTCATTAGATTTTCTTCTTTTATACCCTTTCTTGCCAGCCACGCTGTGGAGTACGTGGACGCGTGTGATGGAGCATTGTCCTGCATGAAAATCATGTTTTTCTTGAAGGATGCAGACTTCTTACTGTACCACTGCTTGAAGAAGGTGTCTTCCAGGAACTGGCAGTAGGACTGGGAGTTGAACTTGACTGCATCCTCAACCCGAAAAGGCCCCACAAGCTCATCTTTGATGATACCAGCCCAAACCAGTACTCCACCTCCACCTTGCTGGCGTCTGAGTCGGACTGGAGCTCTCTGCCCTTTACCAATCCAGCCACGGGCCCATCCATCTGGCCCATCAAGACTCACTCTCATTTCATCAGTCCATAAAACCTTAGAAAAATCAGTCTTGAGATATTTCTTGGCCCAGTCTTGACGTTTTAGCTTGTGTGTCTTGTTCAGTGGTGGTCGTCTTTCAGCCTTTCTTACCTTGGCCATGTCTCTGAGTATTGCACACCTTGTGCTTTTGGGCACTCCAGTGATGTTGCAGCTCTGAAATATGGCCAAACTGGTGGCAAGTGGCATTGTGGCAGCTGCACGCTTGACTTTTCTCAGTTCATGGGCAGTTATTTTGCGCCTTGCTTTTTCCACGCGCTTCTTGCGACCCTGTTGACTATTTTGAATGAAACGCTTGATTGTTCGATGATCACGCTTCAGAAGCTTTGCAATTTTAAGAGTGCTGCATCCCTCTGCAAGATATCTCACTATTTTTGACTTTTCTGAGCCTGTCAAGTCCTTCTTTTGACCCATTTTGCCAAAGGAAAGGAAGTTGCCTAATAATTATGCACACCTGATATAGGGTGTTGATGTCATTAGACCACACCCCTTCTCATTACAGAGATGCACATCACCTAATATGCTTAATTGGTAGTAGGCTTTCGAGCCTATACAGCTTGGAGTAAGACAACATGCATAAAGAGGATGATGTGGTCAAAATACTCATTTGCCTAATAATTCTGCACTCCCTGTATACTGTATATATTGGAATGGGTCCAGCCTAATTTATTTGTTAGACTTACAGCTACTGGTGGAGCAACATAGTGGTAGGGAAACAGATATGTCATGTTCTTGTGCACCCAAGGGGGCTGCTAAGGAGTTTGTGGGGACCCCAGATATGTAAATCCGACCCTGGGAAAGCTTCGAGTCTTGAGCCAGTTTGTTTTTACAGGCATATGGCAATATTGGTACTGGTTTGTTTTTATTTTATGGTAGCAGCCATACAAAATAGAACATTTAAAGTATTAATCACTTATCCAATTATTTAATTTTTGTTATAGACATATACAATTAACATATCATGATTGCATACCTCAAGATATAAAATGTATATAAAGTAAGTGAAGCTATACAGTCTCTATACTGTGAGGATGTTTTTTTATGAAACACATAGGATAGGATAGGCTTAGGCAGCAGTGCATTTTTTATTTGCACTAAATCATTTTTATGTGCCTTAATTTTTAGAGGACCAACATAACTGAATCAGATAGTAATATTAAGCATGCATTACCCAAGATAAGTCTTGGAAAACATCTTGTTGCCTTAGTATTCAGTGTTCTTTAAGAATTCATTTACTACAGTACTCAAATACACAAGGCAATATGTGTGCTATACTCCCTCAGACAATACTTTGAATGCTATTAGAACAATGGCATTTGTGTATTAACGTAATAAAAGGACAACACAAGTTTTGTTTCTGTTAAAGGTTCAAGAACGTAGACATCTCAGTTATTAAAATTAATATTTTTTAGTAAATAAATTATTGTAACAAGCAAATAAGCAACATTTAATTATAGTGTGAGATTTTTCTTGCGGAAGTTGGCTTTGGACTCTCAGTTTCTGTATGCTATATAATTTAAATATAAAATATAACTAAAAATTCTTTCAACTTTTTATCCTTGGTTATGGGCATATTTTGAGTTGTGCATTATAATTTTTTTATTTATTTTATTAAATGGGCTTTAAATTGAAGCGTAAGTCAAAATAAACCAAACAGTTGATAAATATGATACCTTTTAATGGCTCAGTTATCCATTAACATGTACCAACTCCATCAAACTGATTTATTTTGTTTAAAATATCAATTTGTTCATTATTTTATGTCTCATAAAAATGACTTGTAAGTATAGTATTACCTTTATGTGCCATCATAGGGGTTCAGTGTGATGTCATCAGCAATATTATGGATGATATAATTTTTCATATTATATGTGATAGCATGAGTGATGTCATATCTGATGTAATTATTTATATCATATGGGGGGAAAGAGACACAGGGGAGGGAGAGGGGCGAAAGAGATACGGACGCCAGGGGGACAAGACACAGATGAGGGGGGGGGGGGAGACACAAGGGAGGAAGTAGACTGAGGGAGAGACTCGCAATGAGCGCCAAGTGTGGAGAATAAAGAAATCCTGTAAGTAGACGACTTCTGTGCATTTGCTTATTAATATTTTGGATTATTTCCACCATTATTAGTATATACAGGACAATATTAATATTTTTCTTTTTATTCCTTATTATACATATGTATATATATATATATATATATATATATATATATATATATATATATATACGGTGGGGGGGAGTATTTGATATTGGTAGGTGTATTTTAATAGTGAGAGGCAGAATAACAAATAAACAAAAACAAGAAAAATACATGCCAAAATAGTTATAAATTGATTTGCAGGTCAATGAGGGAAATAAGTATTTGATCCCCTATCAATCAGCAAGATTTCTGGCTCCTGGGTGTCTTTTATACAGGTAACAAGCTGAGATTAGGAGCCCTGTCTTAAATTGAGTGCTCCTAAGCTCAGCTCGTTACCTGTACAAGACACCAAAAGCAATCAATCAGATTCCAAACTCTCAACCATGGCCAAGACCAAAGAGTTGTCCAAGGATGTCAGGGACAAGATTGGAGACCTACACAAGGCTGGAATGGGCTACAAGTCCATCGCCAAGCAGCTTGGTGAGAAGGTGACAACAGTTGGTGCGATTATTCACAAATGGAAGAAACATAAAATAACTGCCAGTCTCCCTCGGTCTGGTGCTACATGCAAGATCTCACCTCGTGGAGTTTCAATGATCATGAGAACGGTGAGGAATCAGCCCAGAATTACACGGGAGGATTTTGTTAATGATCTCAAGGCAGCTGGGACCGAGTCACCAAGAAAACAATTGGTAACACACAACGCTGTGAAGGACTAAAATCCTGCAGTGTCTGCAAGGTCCCCCTGCCCAAGAAAGCACATGTACAGGCCCTTCTGAAGTTTGCCAATGAACATCTGAATGATTCAGAGGAGAACTGGGTGAAAGTGTTGCAGTCAGATGAGCCCAAAATCAAGCTCTTTGGCATCAACACAACTCGCCGTGTTTGGAGGAGGAGGAATGCTGCCTATGACCCCAAGAACACCATCCCCACCATCAAACATGGAGGTGGAAACATTATGCTTTGGGGTGTTTTTCTGCTACGGGGACAGGACAACTGCACCGCATCAAAGGAACGATGGACGGGGCCATGTACCGTCAAATCTTGGAGGAGAATCACCTTCCCTCAGCCAGGGCATTGAAAATGGGTCATGGATGGGTATTCCAGCATGACAATGACCCAAAACACACAGCCAAGGCAACGAAAGAGTGTCTCAAGAAGAAGCACATTAAGGTCCTGGAGTGGCCTAGCCAGTCTCCGACCCTAATCCCATAGAAAATCTGTGGAGGGAGCTGAAGGTTCGAGTTGCCAAACATCAGTCTCACAACCTTAATGACTTGGAGAGGATCTTCTAAGAGGAGTGGGACAAAATCCCTTAGAGATGTGTGCCCTTCTGAAGTTTGCCAATGAACATCTGAATGATTCAGAGGAGAACTGGGTGAAAGTGTTGCAGTCAGATGAGCCCAAAATCAAGCTCTTTGGCATCAACACAACTCGCCGTGTTTGGAGGAGGAGGAATGCTGCCTATGACCCCAAGAACACCATCCCCACCATCAAACATGGAGGTGGAAACATTATGCTTTGGGGTGTTTTTCTGCTACGGGGACAGGACAACTGCACCGCATCAAAGGAACGATGGACGGGGCCATGTACCGTCAAATCTTGGAGGAGAATCACCTTCCCTCAGCCAGGGCATTGAAAATGGGTCATAGATGGGTATTCCAGCATGACAATGACCCAAAACATACAGCCAAGGCAACGAAAGAGTGTCTCAAGAAGAAGCACATTAAGGTCCTGGAGTGGCCTAGCCAGTCTCCGACCCTAATCACATAGAAAATCTGTGGAGGGAGGTGAAGGTTCGAGTTGCCAAACATCAGTCTCACAACCTTAATGACTTGGAGAGGATCTACTAAGAGGAGTGGGACAAAATCCCTCAGAGATGTGTGCAAACCTGGTGGCCAACCACAAGAAACATCTGACCTCTGGGGTTTTGCCACCAAGTACTACGACAAAGGGGTCAATTACTTATTTCCCTCCTTAACCTGCAAATCAATTTATCACTTTTTTGACATGCGTTTTTCTTGTTTGTTTTTTTTTTGTTATTCTGTCTCACTGTAAAAATACACCTACCATTAAAATTATAGACTGATCATTTCTTTGTCAGAGGACAAATGTTTAAAATCAGCAGAGGATCAAATACTCCGCCCCCCCACCAATATATATTTGTATATATCTGTATAAATATCAGAATATTACAGTATATAATGATACCTTTTTTATTGGACAAAAATATAAATTTTGTTTTTAGTTATTAACTTTTTTTCCTGCGTTACGTTTGTCCTTTTTAATTTTCATTGTAATCTAAAAACCCTTGAACCACTGAAATAAAAGTTGGATACCTCTAAGCTATCACTAGGGAGGATGCAAATAGCTGCAGAGCTAGTAAACATAGGGTCCCAGTGCAAAATAATTTGGGGGCCCCACTTGCACATCACTATACACCCCAGAGGAGTAGAATAAAAATAATTATCTGTTCTCTAATAAATTAATAGTGGTTCAGATAGCAGATATTGTGCTGTGGACCCCGGTGCATTGCACCGGCTGCACTGGCACTAACATCACCACTGGATGCAAGCATACTAATATTAATATAACAAACTGAAAGTTTCCAAGAATATAACAATCCCCCCCCCCCCCCCACACACACACACACAACACACATCCATTAGAGTGTCTATAACTGTTATTGAAGCTTCTGGGGGTCTCAGTGAATCACCCACTCCAACCCTCTAACACAAAAGAACCTTATTTATACTCTGAACGCAGACAGGCCACTTTTTTGCCAGTGATCGTTATTATTCTCTGTCTGTGAATGTCTTTTTTCTTTTTTTAAACCTTTATGCTGTTTGTTGGCATAGCATTCCCTTTTAATGAATAGCGCCCTTTGAAATCTCCATTCTCTTTGTTTGTTTTTTTATGATTAGAACAGTTCACTTGAATTTATCATGTGAAAGCACAAATTTTGCTAAAAGTATGTCATGATATGATACAGAGTTTGCAAAACATAATGGCAAAGCCATGGAAAACTAATAGCAAATTAACTACTTACTACAAAATAAGGTTCTCTAGTCTTACAGGTCATCTGGGTTAATAAGCTATTGAAATCTACCAAACGAGATACAATATATTATGAGGCTTAATTAAGTTCTATGACTGCAAAGTTGGCTGTTTATGCAAATTCAGAAAATTAAAGTGTTCACTTAAATTTGGAGTGGGAGGCAGGGCCGGATTTACATCTCTGACGCCCCTAGGCACAGCATCTTTCTCCCTCTTATAACTCTCTTGCTCCAGGCTTTCGCCCTGTAGCAGCGAGTCTGTGAAATTAGGCACCCTTCTCAGGGGAATACCCTTAGGTGGCTGCCTAGTTGGCCTAATGAGAAATCTGTCCATATTATTAGGAGACATGATGAGTGTATACCGAGTAGGGCACTTGACTCTCAGCACACTGGGAGATGAACCTTCCACGTTGCCAATGGCCAAGGTGAGTTTGAGGTCTGCTCGAATACAGGAGTGCACAAGAACACAGAACACGGCCTTAGCTGGTAAAGGGACCTCTCCCTCCAACTGCGACTTTCTGGAGAACTAGACTCAGGCCTCTATTTCCCCCAGAAAACCCAAATAAACCCCACTCAAAATTCAGAAGCTTTATCTCTGCATGTGTAGAGGGTACCAGAGTGATTCACTCGCAAATTATTTACGAGTTTGGATATAGTGGTCTTCACTTTAGGACACATACATTTATATATTTGACATATGTTCTTCTAATACCTATATACACTTAAATATATATATATAGCTGCATAATACTAATGCATTTCAATGTCAGATATAATTATTTGTGTTGACAGATAATTACTTATAGTATTGAGGTTTCTATTATTATAATACTAGTAACTTGCCCGGTATCATGTGCTCTATGTGCCCTCTCTGTGCCCTCTGTCTAACTCTGCACCCTCTGTCTCTGCCCTCTGTGTCTTTCTCTGTGCCTTCTATCTCTGCCCTCTCTCTCTCTCTGCCCTCTTCCTGTGCTCTCTGTCTCTCTCTATGTGCCCTCTCTCTGTGCCCTCTGTCTCTCTAAGTGCCCTCAGTCTCTTCCCTCTCTCCCTGTGCCCCCTCTCTTTCTGTGCCCTCTGTCTCTCTGTGCCTTCTGTACCATCTCTGTGCCCTCTGTCTCTCTCTATGCTCTCTGTCTCTTCCCTCTCTCTCTCTCTCTGTGCCGCCTCTCTTTCTGTGCCCTCTGTCTCTCTGTGCACTCTCGGTGACCTCTCTCTGTGCCCTCTTTCTCTGCCCTCTCTCTCTCTGTGCCCTCTGTCTCTCTCTGTGCCCTCTGTTGATCTGTGTGCCCTCTCTGTGCTCTCTCTCCACCCCAGTGCGCTCATGCACAGTTAATAGTACATGTAACTGCAACGTGTGAGGCGTGCGCATTGAGAACCGTGCAGGCGTTACACACATGTTGCTCATTATTATAGTGGATTCTCACAGAAGATTTGCATTATAATACATGGGATACATTCTCATCTTGTGGCATATACTTTGCATTAGTATTAAGTGCTGAAGTCAGACAAGATGGAAACTTTTTGATAAAAATGTACATTTTCCCTAAAAAAATGGTTCATAGCTTACGTGGCTTTTCAGGCTGTTAGTTGCTTATATACTTCACAAATGTGAGGTTCTTCCTAAAATACAGTGAATTACTTTTCTAGCCCCACTGGAGAAATCTTAGCACACACAGCAGGGCTTGCAGCACAACAGCAGCAGATATTGCAATTTCAACCACACAAAAATTGTGTCTTTCTTCCTCTTAAATAATTAAATGTCATTTTACAGGGGATTTATTTGCTCAGACTAATGCTTTTGTTTTTTATTTTTTCCAACAGAGAATCTGATTTTTTTCTCCGATTTGTTTTCCAGCTGCAAAGGATTCTGGGCTATGATTCAACTGCAATATTTGGGAAATAGATATTAAAGATCCAAAAGGTTCCGGGAAGTGTGCGCTCTGCACTGTGGGAAGCAGCATCCCTGCTAATAGTCACATGAGCTGTCACACAATGGGGGACTGGGCACAGACAAAAGGAAGCAGTTTAAGTGCTTGGGTCACAAAAAGTGTGCTTGGCATCAAATGCAAAAGTTCTGGATTACATCACTTTCAAGTCACCATACAATATTATGCACAGGCTTTTTTTAAATAAGGATTAGTGCCATTCTAATGGTCACATAGACTCTGATTCCCCCAGTAAATAAATGTCATAAATAGGTACTTGCACACTGTCATTGTTTGTCCTGGGGGTGGGAGAGGATCTGTCATAAATGTTTCTCTGACTGGTGTCAAGACACAGGGGGGCGAGTCTGCACCGGCATCCCACTGCTACCACCAGCTTGTTACAACCCAACTCAGCTCTAGAATCATCCTGCCTTGGTTTCAGGAATCCTCCCTTGGACCATGGAGTGGATGGGCTTCTTGGTGACCGGCTTCTATTCCAGGACCACCAGGGTGCAGAACAGGAATTAAGGGGTTACAAAAAACTGTCATAGATCCCTTTTCCAGTTCCTGGATCTTAGCCCATTGAGCCACCATAGAGGACAGAATGCTTGGCTCCAGCCACTGGACTATGTACATAAATACCTCCATTGTATTGTACGCATTTTTGTCCCATTGTTTGCCAGATAAAGCTAATGTACTCTATTTGAGGTCTGGACCACTAGACACAGAGACAGCATTATGTGTATTTGGAGGTTGGCCTGTTGCTCACAGGTGCCAGACAGGATGCCAGGATGCCAGACTATTAGAGCCCATGTGAAGTCAATCTCCTGTGTTTGTCTGCCACCCCCTGTCATTGTTGTGTTGTATACACCCCCTCTGTATCTAACCCCTATAATTATTGTTGACTTTCCAAAAATAAATCAGTTCACTGCTGAGACATATAGAAATGGTATGTTCTCTTATTTGCTCCTGGTGGCTGTGATACTGAGCCTATCTCCACCTCAGAGACTCCTGGAAGTGCTGATTTCTGATGGAGAGACCCTGACTGATACAAAAGCCATATATCAGGGTGCTGGTGCCGAGATTTCCAAGAACCCAAACGGTCCTTGTGGGTAGTTTAGCTGTAGCCTATAGCAGGTGGCCCTGGGCAGTAATAGCACTACCCATGGATCGTCACAATAACAAACAAAAGTTATAACCTCTAAATAAAAGTCAGAACACCTTAGCTTATATTTCCTTTATTTGGAAAAGTTGGGATATTTATAGGCAAACAGAACAATACAACTTTGGTTCAACCTACAAACATGATTAAATTACCTACCCTTAACCAGTTAACTCAATCAGCCCTCTGTAATACCTCACTATCCTATCTGGGGGGCTTTGGGAGTCAATCCCATCACAGGGTGGTGAGCTGGTAATTACATCAAAAACTTAAATACGTTCAAAGTTCCCTTCTAATCTATTTAACTCATACTATTTGAATTTCCTGTCCACAGCTAGATAATCCCACCAGGCAGGTTCAAAATATACAGTATATTATTCAAATTTGCTGACTACGGCGATGGAATTAGCCTCCAAGATAGATTCCCTCCCACCTCTAGTAGTCGAGAAGCTGATCTTCTGAAGTTCAAATATACATTTGAAAAGATAGTGATTGATAGCAGTTTTTTCTGCACTCTGGACTGCACTGACCCATAACTGGCCTGTTTAGGTTTTTCCAGCATTGCTTGCCTGCAAAGATAGATTTGTTAAGGGTTAACTTTTATTTACTTTGCTCACTACACAGAGCTATAGCTGTGGGTTTGGCAGTGGGCAGTAAGTGACACATGTAAACACAGATTTGTTTTGATTTCTCAGTGAAAATGCACGTGTTTCAATTATTCAATGTCACAGACTCCTTTTTCAGTTTCTGCGTCTTAGCCCATTAAAGGAAAGACAGCTTTGCACCAGCCACTAGTTTATGTATGTTAACACCTCCATTGTATTCGTAATCTGCTTTGTCCCATTGTTTGCCAGGTAAAGTTAATCACATCTAATATGTGTTCGAGACTATAGGATGTGTAATGGTGCTTAAGCCTATTGCTCCCAGGAAGCTACTGTTAGACCCCATGTGAGGTCATCTCCTGTAATTGTCTGCCACACCCTCTCATTGTTACTCTGTGTACAACCCCTCTGTATCTAACTGCTATAAATATTGCTTTTCAAAAATAAAACAGTTCACTTCTGGAGACATATAGAAATTGTGTGTCTCTTATTTTGCTCCTGTTCTCCTGGATGGCTGCAGGGAGGTACTGAGAGACTCTGTAGGATCCTGCTGGGGTAGGTTTGACTTTAGCAAGTCTTATCAAGCCCCTAAGAAGAAGCAGATCTGGAGTCTCTTGGTGGCTTGGAAGTGCTGATTCTGATATCAGGATGATGGTGCCGAGATTTCCAAGAAACCCATGGTTCTTGTGGGTAGATAATCTGTAGTCTATAGCAGATGTCCCTGGGCAGTAATAGCCCCTACCCCTGGGTCGTCACATGCAAAAAGTATTTCAACATGCCTATAAGAGATCTTTACTGGGATCTTGTCCAAATTGTGCTGAATTAAGTGGCCCTTTAAATACTCTGCAAATAGTCTTTATTTTGAGGACAAAATTACATTTTATGGATAAAATGTGACGCTGACCATAAACTACATAACATTTTCTATTAAAATCTTTATTATTTAACACTGGGAGCTGATCTCAGTCTTTCCTCACAAGACACTCCACCCTTTATTCAGTTCTAGTCTGTGATGGAAACTTCTAGACTCATGAGCATGAGATGTCTTCAGTAATAGGTGGTGCTGCTGGTCCAGTCTGACCCAACCCTGGCACTTAGTTGCTTTACAGTTGGTTTACAGTTTTTTGTACTTCTGTCTTTGAAATAATTTCTCAGAGTATAAAATATCCTGTCTGGCTTTCTCTGTATGTATAAGACTGTCACGACCAAGGGAGGTGGTCCAACTCCCCTTGGACCATGGAGTGAATGGGGTTCTCTGTGACCGGTTCTGTTGCAAGACCATCATGATGCATAACAGGAATCAAGGGATTAAAATAACAAACATGTTTTATATCCTCTAAATAAAAGTCAGGACATCATGATTTTGTTCCCTATAAGATTTGTTATTTGGAACACTTAGGACATTTATAGGCAAACAGAACAATACGACTTTGGCTCAACACACAAACATGATTACCTGCCATTAATCAGTTAATTCAATCAGCCCCCTGTAATACCTCTCTGGCAAATCTGGAGGGTTGACTGACAGCCACATTAAATTCCAGCCCTGTAAGTGCAACGTGAGACCTGCCATGGCTGTGAGCTTGACGAATTGCAGATTTACGGTGCTATTAAATTAGAACAGGCTGCTAGTAACGGGCTTGAGAGGCAAACCCATAAACCAACTTTCGCTCGTTGGATGTGCGGCCGTGGACGTGATCAATTAGCCTAACTCGTAGTTACGATTTGGGATGGAGCCAATGGCAAAAGAAATCGTCAGAATTACGTCACTGAAAAATGGAGGTCTGATTTCCAAAGTCCTACGGGGTTCAATTATGAGTTACGATTGGACTCAATGTAATGCAATATTGATAAAGCCGTAAAAATTATATTCTATCACATGCAAGTTCCATTACATGTATTAACACATCGATATAACACAAAAAAATAAAAGTACAGTAGTGTGGTGATGTGTGCATTTAAAGTGCTACGAGTTAGACTTTACCCCCCTTGTGGGTCCTCTCTAGCACTCGTTGGCTTCTTGGCTCCATTTGCGAGTTACGAGTTTGAACGCAAGTGATCTTAATGCAATTTAAAAGGTCAATTGGAAATTAGCAGTTACGGGCTTGAAAGAACAAGGATTTGCGGACGCGAAGATCCACGTTCCACGTCCCGTAGGCTTTTTTCATACTTGCTGCGTCATAACCCCCAAGTCGTCTGCAAGTTGCTTTAAGAGGCAATTTAATAACTCAAAGTTTACAGTATGAGCTATGATTTATAAAATTGTAGCAATTTAATGTGGCTGTGAGATAGTCACATGACAAGGTAATTACATCACAAACTTAAATACATTCAAAGATCCCTTCTAAACTAATTAGCTCATTTATACTATTTGAATTTCCTTTTCCACAGCTAGATAATCTCATCAGGCAGGTTGTTAGCAAGATTTACAATCCATTATTCAAATTTACTATCTCTGGAGATGGAATTAGCATGGACTGGAAAGGTGATCAGGCGGGAGGATAGAGAGGACAGAGCTCTTCCACAGAGTTAACTCTTCCCCAAAAAGCAGATCTTGACATAGACATATCTGTCCACCCCTGTATACAGGATCTCACAAAAGTTAGTACACCCCTCACATTTTTGTACATATTTAATTATATCTTTTCATGTGACAACACTGAAGACATGACCCTCAGCTACAATGTAAAGTAGTAAGTGTACAGCCTGTATAACAGTGTAAATTTGCTGTCCCCTCAAAATAACTCAACACACAGCCATTAATGTCTAAACTGTTGGCAACAAAAGTGAGTACACCCCTAAGTGGAAATGTCCAAATTGAGCCCAAAGTGTCAATATTTTGTGTGTCCATCATTATTTTCCAGCACTGCCTTAACCCTCATGGGCATGGAGTTCACCAGAGCTTCACAGGTTGCCACTGGAGTCCTCTTCCACTCCTTCATAATGACATCACGGAGCTGGTGGATGTTAGAGACCTTGTACTCCCCCACCTTCCGTTTGAGGATGCCCCACAGATGCTCAATAGGGTTTAGGTCTGGAGACATGCTTGGCCATCACCATTACCTTCAGCTTCTTTAGCAAGGCAGTGGTCGTCTTGGAGGTGTGTTTGGGGTCGTTAATATGTTGAAATACTGCACTGCGGCCCAGTCTCCGAAGGGAGGAGATCATGCTCTAGTTCAGTATGTCACAGTATGTCATGGTTCCCTCAATGAACTGTAGCTCCCCAGTGCCGACAGCCCTCATGCAGGCCCAGACCATGACACCGTTACCACCATGCTTGACTGTAGGCAAGACACACTTGTCTTTGTACTCCTCACCTGGTTGCCGCCACACACGCTTGACACCATCTGAACCAAATAAGTTTATCTTGGTCTCATCGGACCACAGGACATGGTTCCAGTAATCCATGTCCTTAGCCTGCTTGTCTTCAGCAAACTGTTTGTAGGCTTTCTTGTGCATCATCTTTAGAAGAGGCTTCCTTCTGGGGCCATGCAGACCCATTTGATGCAATGTGCGGCGTATGGTCTGAGCACTGACAGGCTGACCCCCACCCCTTCAACCTCTGCAGCAATGCTGGCAGCACTCAAATCTTTATTTGCCAAAGACAACCTCTGGATATGATGCTAAGCATGTGCACTCAACTTCTTTGGTCGACCATGGCGAGGCCTGTTCTGAGTGGAACCTGTGGATCCTCTCAATACCGCATCCAGGATGTCTCTTGAGCTGCACCTACTCAGGAAGAGGGAGAGAGAGGAAGAAGGGAGGGACGTTGGGGGAGATGGAAGAGGGAGAAGGGAAGTAGAGAATGGAGGGACAGAGGGAGAAGGAGGAGAGACAAAGAAGGGGAGAGAGAGAGAAGGGTGGAGTGAGAGACAGAGAGAAGGTGGTAGTGAGAGAGAGAAGGGGAGGGAGAGAGAGAGAGACGTGGTCCCTGATAGGCTTCACATCCTGCACTTCTATCCAAAAGCAAGGTCTTCACTAACTACAAACTTCTGTAAAAAAAATATGCTCTGTGTTTATATAGAGCCCTATTCAATTGTCCAAATCGCAATTGAATGAAGCCCAACATTGTAAATAGAGATTTTAGAAGTTGGCACATGCTAAAATTCAGGAGGATACCATGGTATTCCAGTGGTTAGGATTCAGTGCTAGCACTGCTGCAACCTGGGTTTGATTCCAGTCAGGGAACCAAGAGGTCACACCACCCTGAAGTCATGCAGGGTTGGGTCTGGTCAGTACTTTGATGGGACGCCACCTAGGAATACCAGGATCTGTATGCTTTGGCACACTGGATAAGGAACTGGCAACCCGCTGCCATGAAAGTGGATCAGCCTGGTGTGTTGTCATCCATGAGGCCACGGAGAGTCGAACACGACCGAGTGCTTAACACACACACAAAATTCAGACATGGGTTCCCTGGTGGTCCAGTGGTTAGGATTTGGTGCTTTCATTGCTGCCACCTGGGTTCAGTTCCAGTCAGGGAACCAAGAGGTCACACCATCCTGATGTCAAGCAGGGTTGGACCTGGGCAGTACATGGATGGGAGACCACCTAGGAATAACGGGAGCTGCATACTGTGGCCCACTGAAGAAGAAACTGGCAACCCACCCCAGTATCTCTGCCATGAATACCAAGTAGATCAACATTACCATGGACATACAGATGTGCCTGGTGTGTTGTGGTCATGAGGTCACAGAGAGTCAGACATAACTGAACGACATAACAAAATGCAGGCAGCCACAAGGTAAACTGCAAGTCCTGCAGAAATGTAAAGATCCATTTTACACAAGCAACCTACACCAAACTATTATGGATGCCTCCAAGGACCAGCAGAGGTATCTTTTTGCATCATTTTCCCAAGAATTATTACACTCTTAGTCAGACTCAAATTTTACATTTTCTTTTTTATTGTACAGTGACCCTTTATGACAGCGTGCGTAGCTGCCGGATAATATAATCTCTTGCATTTTGTGCTCTGCAGGTGTCGGGGTCTGAATTTAATCCTTTTTATTCTTTGCTAGTGATGTGGTCTGTAAAACCCCAGCATGTGCCCCTCACATACAAATGTACAACAGCCGGCACTGATAGGTCACGAGGTCTCAAATAACCAGGATATTCCTTTAAATAACTTGTCCTAATAATGGGCACTTTTGTTTTTAATAAGTCTTTAATTTGTTACTATTATATATATATATGAGGTAGCCATTGTTTTCTTTGCTTACTGTACTGTCACCAAGGCATGTGATCCTACTGTAATATGCAGAGTTTGTGAATCCATTTAATCCTATTGCATTCTATGGTGTTTCATCATCATCATCATCATTATTATTATCGTTATTATTATTATTATAATATTATTATTATTATTACAATATGCTTATCTGTCTCTGTAGTGGCCAAAGTAAAGACTCCCAATGTTATCTGGTAGTTAGACCCCTATCCCTCCCTTATCAAGCACTCTGAGCCGTACATTAGAATACAGGAGCCACAAAATAATTTTCCAACAGCAAACAATCATTGAAATTTGCCATTTTGAGCCGTCAGTCAGCCTTTTTGATCCATCGCAGAAAGAGATTGAAAAGTTTTGTTAAACCTGACCCCAGATACAGGCGATCGGATTCCTCCCTGGATCAATACTCCTGGAATCTTTTTGCTTCTAACCTCAAGGGATGTCCTCTTGTCAGTTCAAAACCTCTTGGCACAAAAAGCTCCCCTGACCAAGCCTTATACTGACACGGGATGTATTTATATAAGAAAATCATATACCCCCTTCTGGATCACTACCTTATCGAGGTGAAGGGACTTGTGTACTTCAATGAAGCTGTGAGCTAAACCATGTAGGATAACCCGAGATGGTAAGGTCATAGCAGAGAGGTCAGACAGATCGCGATCCACTGGAGTAGGAACTGACAACCCAATCCATTATCTTTGCCAAGAAAACCATATGAATAAGCACAACCAGAAACAATGTGACTGGCTTACTGTGTCCATATGGTCACCGAGAGTCGGACACAACTGAAGCACTGAAAAACAACAACAAAATCATATCCCCTCTTAAGCCCCTTTTTTTTGTATAGAATATGTTAATTCTAAAATTCTGACATATAATTTTTGTTACTTCTGCTCACAGTTGGCAGACACATGTCTGTGTGGAATCTGTAAGTTATTGCCAACTGATGCATCCATTTACTTTCAGTTTTACTGCAAACAGCTGATGCTGAAGCTTAGAGGCCTGCCGGTCAGCGCTTATGGCAAAAACAGACTAGCAGCCGCCGTGCAGTGTGGGTATTGTATGATCTAAGGCAGTGTCCAGACTTCAGAACAACTGCCCAGTTACTATTAATACTTGGGTAGACACAAGACGAGATAGAAGTCTCTTTGCTTTGTCCATTGATACATAGATAAATCTCAAGATTTGTAATCTGGACAGGAGTGTGTTTCTGCCAAGACCCACAAGGCCCAGGCCTAGGGCAGCACATTGAAATATGTTTGTATATGCAAAGAAATGTCTATATGCAGCAATAGTTCTATGTTTGTGCTCCTTGACACTGTTTGATATACAGTATATATGACCTATAATAGTTGTCAGATGTGTGTATCGCCTGCAAGATGCTTTCTCTCATGGAAATCGTGTAACTACGCAATGAGCAGTCGCTGCATGTCATGGGGAGGACGAGAGTGGGGGAGAGGGAAAGGGGGGCTAGCGAAGGAGGGAGAGAGGGGGAGAGGGAGAGAGAGAGAGTGAGGGGTAGTGAGTGGAGGCAGAAAGAGAGATGGAGGGGGAGAGAAAGTGAGGGAGGGAGGCAGAGAGAGAGGGAGAGAGAGAGGGGGGGACAGAAGGAGAGAGAGAGGAGGCAGGCAGAGAGGGAGAGAGAGGGAGAGAGGGAGAGAAAGAGGGAGGGAGAGAGAGGGAGGGGAAAAGAGAGAGAGAGGGAGGGAGGGGGAGTGTTGTGGTAAAATACAGCTATCCTTACATTTTTAGTGTATATATATATATATATATATATATATATATATATACAGTATATATATACAGTATATATATATATATATATATATATATATATATATATATATATATATATATAGCATTTATCACTTTTTGTAGCACTTGTGAATTTTAGCTCAGAACCAGTATTTTTCCATTTTGTATAAGTTATGAAATAGTTAAATCTGCATGACCCATGATTTAGCAGTTTCAGCTAAAGCCATAAATAATTATTTTAGTCTAAACAGATTTAGCCTAAATCCATGTTAAATTATAATTGGATCTACTGATATCAATAATCTTTCTTTGCTTGTTGGTGGGTTATACCATGTTTCTAAAAGGTGGGAATGGATTATCCCATTGTCTTAATGTAAACATTATAAAAGCTGTGTTTGTTTATATATGTGCCCACTGGTCCAGTGAGTCAGTAGCAGGAGATAATCATTTATTTTCCAAATAAACCAAACAAAATCAGAGGCCTCTGTGTTTTGGGTATCATGACTGGGTTTCGGAGTAAAAAGTGGTTTGTGGGTATGTTTTTTTACTCCAACAAGAGAGAGGGGGAGAGAAGGGAGAGGGGGAAGGAGAGAGACACAGAGAGCACACAGAGTGCAGAGAGAGGACAGAGAAAGAGAGATAGAGGGCACAGAGAGAGTGAGCACACACAAAGAGAGGGTGCACACAGAGAGAGGGCGCACAGAGAGAGAGGGTGCACAGAGAGAGAGGGCGCACAGAGAGGGTGCACAGAGAGAGAGGGCGCACTGAGAGAGAGGGCGCACCGAGAGAGAGAGAGAGTCAATGCACAGAGAGAGAGAGAAAGAGAGAGAGAGAGAGACAGAGAGAGTTACTAGTATATATATATATATTTGTGGTCCGATTTTCTCTCGAGTGATGGTAGCTTAAAGGTATATGAAAGTGAGCTGGGTTATTAATGCATCTGAATGAGGAGAATGTATAGTGTCAAAAATTGTTGGCATGAAAAATTCCAAAGTTAAACCAAAGTTTGCTGAATTTCTTGCTTTTGCAAACAGTTTTCTCTCAATGTTGACACCCCCTGAAATTCCCAGGGAAAATTAGCATAACTTATACATTGTTTCTTTTTTGGCCTGGAGATTGTGCAGGCATGCTCAGTTAGCACCTGTAGTCTGCCCTACTGTGGGAAGTTACATGATGTCAGACACTTTCCTTTCCTTTAGCCAATCAGCATGTACTTGTGCTGCATATTGGATATCTCATTAAAAATGAGATTTCCAATATGCAAATCTCAGTTGCTGGGGGTGTCTAAATCACCCCCAAATCATTTTTTTCTTTTCTGCAAAAAATGTTTGCATTTTTTCATGCAAACATTTTTTGCTAGGTGGGTTATGATGCATTCTACAGGATGCATTCATAACCCACCTCATTTTCATATACCTATAAGGTGCGGCATATTTTGCTACGTCACCCTAGCCTGATTAGAAGGCTAAGGAGAGAGAAATTAAACTAGACAGAAGTGTGAGGTGGGTGGAAAGATTAAGTGCGAGGAGTTAATTGTGGGCTAGGTCAATTTAAGGGATGTGGGGAGTTACAGCTATGGTCGGGGCTTTCTCTCTAGTGATCGTAGCCTGAGGTATGGCATATTTGCTACTACGTCCTAGCCTGATTAGAATCCAAATAGTACAAAGTTGGTGAGGTGATAATTAGATTTATATTGCAATAGCTTGTTTATTTTTGCACATTTCAGCCCTAGGTTTATGGACATAGCGGTCATAGCAAGAATTGGACAGTATTGGTAGTTGGTTGGAAGGTCAGAGATGACTACAGAGGATTTGCTGGATTTTGTAAGGCGGAGCGTGAATATTATGAGGTCGCTTGAAAGCTGAGGGGAAAATCGGAATAACGTGACAGGTAGTGGATTTGCAAGGGCGGAAGAAGCCATAGAACACTAACATGGTAGTGGCAGAAAATGTGATGGATCAAATCTGAAGGAATGATTTGTGTATGATACAAGCTAGGTGTTCAATACGGTATATAAGACTTGCATGCTAGGGAAATGATACAGAAATGATACGACTGGGTAAGCTAGGAGTGTGATATGGTATGATATGACTTGGTACGTTAGGGCTACAATACAGTATTATCTGCCCAGTGGCGGAGATAGTGAATGGAGGGATCCTGTGCAAAAATAAATATATATATATATATATATATATATATATATATATAATGGGGAGACCCAACAATAAAAATATATAATGGGGGGACCTACAAAAAAATACACCCCCGGAAATTTATTTTGTACCAGGGCATTTCATTCACTGGCTCCATCACAGCATCCACCGCCCATTACTGACCACCAGCATTACAGTTGCCTCTCCACTCCCAAAGATACTTGGAACAGAAGATGAGATGTATGTACTCAATCATCCTCACTACCATATTTCTATGTTAACCTAAATCATAATATAGTATTTCCCAAACAGCTTCTTGTCATGAAATTCTATTTGGATGCCCAAGTAACGATGGACACCTAGAAGCCCATAAATGACTTAAAAACAAGCCTAAGACATAATAACATCCTTCACTGACTCATCCAAGTCTTTCCACTGAGTGTAGCATTTAGAGTAATTGTTCCATGGATCACCTGGCCATTCAAAATGAAACCCTAGAGTCCCAAAGTTTATAGTTTGAGAATGTTTTCCTTGTTTCTTCAAACAAGCACAAAGTACACTCATCTTAAAAATGATTAACTAATCCTCTATATTTTTTTTCCACTTTTCCACGTTCTTTCTCTTACTCAACTTGCTCTCCATTATCACTTTTTATAGAGATTCTCAGGGATGAGTTTTGGGCTTAGTGTACTCTCTATTTCCCAACCCCCTTTAAAAATGGTGTATGGGGGCAGTCATGCAGCACCCCTCAAAAACTTTTTTTTAAAATGTATTTGTTTAAAAGTATATATGTGTATATATATATATATATATATATATATATATACATACTAGCGTATTGCCCTTCAAAAAATGACGGCAATCAGATGTGTATGTTTTAAAAGTTGTTTAGTTATTAATATACATATGGAATTGTAAGGTAGCTAATGTTGTTTTGTGTGTACTACTGAAATATAGAATTCAAATTAATAAATGAATGTACGTATTTTTATGCATTGTGTTGAAGAGCTGGAAATCTGTGTTGATGTTGCAGCAGCCTTAGTGGTGTGGAGGTGCTGTGTAAGCGTGATGAATGTGTGCAGTGTAATAGTGTGCGTGTGCGAGCCGAAACCGTTAACGTAACTGTGTACTTGCGCATTATCCTAAAATGGCGGATAATGTGTGGTATGCGTCTTAGCGGATTATCGGTACGTGTTTTCCGTGGTGATAGTGCTGTCGCCTGGTTTTCGTTTTGTTCGTGCGGCATTTTTTCTGCGGCGCTCATTGCCAAAGTACTACGGTTTAACGGCTCGCCTCGCTGCGCAAGGCTCGCCGGGCAATGATCGCCTGCGGCATTTATCGCTCAGACCTGCGGCGCTCATTGCCAAAGTACTACGGTTTAACGGCTCGCCTCGCTGCTCGAGGCTCGCCGGGCAATGATCGCCTGCAGCGCTCATCGCTCAGCCCGCTAAAGTACTACGGTTTAACAGTAAATATGGTCAAACGGTCAAATGACGGTCACTAAAAATTAAATGTAGTGAAATGTGTTTGCCACACAACATGACGCTACATTTGTCCCTTTTTTTTTTCTTAAAATAAATTAAAAAAAAAAAAATTTAAATTTTTTTTTTGTAACTTCCAACTTATATTTCACATCAAATGCGTTGGTTTAGGCGGGAAATCCGATGTTGCGCGAGACAAAGTCGTTAAATCTGTGTTAATGCGTAAATCTGTAATTGTGTTTCGTAAAATGTACTCACTACTGTCTTTTTACTCATTGCACGGTTTATCCGCATCCTTTATCTCGTTGTTTTTCAAAGACATACGTATGTGACTGTGTTTTTTTCTCGCTTAGCCGATTTTCGATCTTTGTAACTCAGCTAAATCGATCTAAATTGCAGTTCCAACTCACTTCCAGACGTCCTGCCTGGTTCCCCATGCTGTAAGTGACCTTTGTTTTATTTTTTAGTGTGTATTTAGTGTTTTTTTTACTGTTTTTGTTCCGCCGCTTATCTTGTAAATTTTTTCACCTTGTATTTTTTTTCTAAGTGCTACGGTTTAACGGCTTGCCTCGCTACGCGAGGCTCGCCTGCAATGAGCGACCTGTGGCGCTCATTGCCAAAGTGCTACGATTTAACATAACAGCTCGCCTCGCTACGCGAGGCTCGCCTGCAATGAGCGACCTGTGGCGCTCATTGCCAAAGTGCTACGATTTAACATAACAGCTCGCCTCGCTACGCGAGGCTCGCCTGTAATGAGCGCCTGCAGCGCTCATTGCCAAAGTGCTACAATTTAACGGCTCGCCTCGCTAAAAAAAAATAATTAGGAAAGTGTTTTCCTTCTTTAAAATAAGCTTTAAATACATTTTATAAAGTCTAGAGTACACAATAAAAAATAAAGTGAACCCCATAAGGTGTCATGTAAATTGATCTTAGCAAGTGCAACAAGTACCAAGTAACCATGTAGCGCATTTTTGCTCATTAAGCACCCTGGTGGTCTGGCCATGTCAGTGCCCCCAAGTTTTAAAGTGGTACACTCAGGGGTGTTAACGTGGCCAGACCACCTGGTTCCAACCCCCTGCGTCGCCTACGCACGCAGGGAAGGGAACCAGGAAGACGGAAACGTGTGATCCCGAGTGTGGCTCTGGGGTTGCCACTTTAGGTTCTGATAATTAACCCCGAGCCAACATATGGATTCCTCTAGCAGAGCAGAAAATATACTAAAATAGTGTAAGTAATTACACTGAAATTCATGATAGTCAAAGGCTTTTCATTATCTTGGTTCTTTACTATGATTTCATAATGTGCTCTACAGTGGCCCTTCATTATAGTTCCTTTTCCCATAAGTTCTCATCTGGGCCCCAAGCAGTCGCTCGTACAAAACAATCTTTAATCAAAGACATATCTATTTCTAAACATTTTTTCCCAAGAGAACAAAAAGTAAAAAATTAAAATTAACTTAAAACACATGAAATTTGAGAAGTGAGCGGAAAAAAATAGGATTGTTTTTCATGGGTGGGAAAGTGAGGCCTAGTAGAGAAAAGGATTATAGTTCACAAAGATTCAAATGGACCGTGTAGGGAAACTAATGGGAGATTACAGCCAACGTGAGACCGAGAGCCGTAAAAGGAGCGGGATGGTAAATAATATATATTTACTAAAAATCATGAGGTAAAAAGTACTTACAATCGTGTGGTAAATTATTTGTTAGTGGTTCAAAAACTGATGTAATGTTATTTGGGCCAAAGCAATTATTATTTGAGGCATAAACATAAACAGTTTGTATATTAGCTTATTTTCAATGCAAATTAAAATTCCAAAATCTACTTATCACAGAATTTCCATATATATATATATATATATATATATATATATATATATATATATACATATATATATATATATACACATATATATATATATATATATATATATATATATATATATATATATACAGTAGACCCTAGTTACTCAATTTTAATTGGTTCCACAAGGCATGATGAATCGTGAAATTGATGAGTACCGAAGTTCACATAAGGAGTAATGTAAATTGACTCATACAAGCATGATGAGTACCAAGGAAACCATGAGTGCTGAGGCATTCTTTCCTTGTCAAAATGCGTCAAATACAAAATTTGGAGAGTTTTGAGGTAGACGAGTGCCGAGGTATTTATATATATATATATATATATATATATATATATATATATATATATATATATGTATATATATCACATATATAGTTGTGAGCATACGGGCTGTTGCTCACTCTTGCGGGCTCGTGCAGCGAGCCGCGGCCCTCGCATAGTGAGGGCTGCGGGCAAGGGCCTCAGTTGCTGGGATGGAGTGCCGCATACCACACATTAGCCGCCATTTTAGAACAATGCGGAACTACACAACTACGCTAATGGTTTCGTCTCGCGCACGCACAGTATTACACTGCACACATTCAGCACGCTTACACAGCAGCTCCACACCACTAATGCTGCAGCAACATCAAAACAGATTGCAGCTCTTCAACACAATGCTTCAAAATAGGTAAAGTATATTAATTTATAAATCTATTAGTTATTTTATTATTATACACCAAATAGCATTAGCTCACTTACAATTTCATTGTCGTCATTTTTTGACAGGCAATTCACTAGTATATATATAATTTCTATAATTTTAAAATTGATGAGGTAGAAATTAGAAGGTGATAGTATCTGTGGATAATACTGTATATATTGTGTATACTGTGCTATAGAAGTATATATAGAAGTTTATAGAAGTATAGATAGGGGAGAGTCAGAAAGACAGTTAGGTAGATAGATGTAGATAGATAGATAGATAGATAAATAGATAGATAGATAGATAGATAGATAGATAGATCGCTTGTCATCCTGTCTTAGACAGTGGCAAAGCTGCCCACAGCAGAGTAAGGGCCCTCTGGTATCTGGGGTGAAGGGTTCTCTTAATTTTATTAGTTAACTAGCGAATTGCCCGTCAAAAAATGACGGCAATGAAATTGTAAGATAGCTAATGCTGTTTGGTGTATAATAAATATGTAATACATTACTAAATGAATATACTGTACCTATTTTGAAGCATTGTGATGAAGAGCTGGCAATGTGTGTTGATGTTGCTGCAGCATTAGTGGTGTGGAGCTGCTGTGTAAGCGTGCTGAATGTGTGCACTGTGTGGTATGAATATCCGTATGTCGTTTGTGGCGTTTTGCAAGTTTCTTGTGGTGTTTTGCGAGTTTCTTGTGGTGTTTTGCGACTTTAGAGTGCTGTAGCCTCGTTTTCGTTTTGTTCGGCGGCCATTTTTTCTCTCGCTTAGATTTTTTTTTAGTCTCTAAACTCTTTTATTTCGAGTAAAATCGAGGTCTAAGTTGCATTTTTGAGGTCCTGGGTGCTCCCTCTTGGTGTAGGTAATGTTTTTATGTATGTGCTGTGTGTATGTATTGTGTTTTACATTTTGTAATGTTCGCGAGTTGCGTCCGAGTGTTGCGAGGCCGTAATGTGTGTGAACGTGTGTCGTATGTTGTTTGCGAGTGTCGTAATGTGTGTGTCGTGCTGTTTGGGTTGCGACGTGAAGTTTGCGAGGGTCGCAGTTGCTGGCATGGAGCGCCTTCGGCGCTCCATGTCAGCAACTGCGTCCCTCGCTTTGCGAGGCCCTCAGGTGCTGGCATGGAGCGCCTACGGCGCTCCATGCCAGCAACTGAGACCCTCGGGCAGTGCCCTCGCTTCGCAAAGGCCGCTGGCTCGCTGCGCGAGCCGCGGCCCTCGCGAAGCAATGATTATTTTATTCACCCTAGGAGTGATCTGACCACCTTTTTATTGACCCCCTACTTGCATATACATTTTATCGAGAAGTTGTAAGGGGGCCCCCAAATTATTTTGCACTGGGGCCCTCCATTCACTAGCTTTGGGCCCTAAAACAAATGTGCACAATGTAGTCTCTAAACTCTTTTATTTCGAGTAAAATCGAGGTCTAAGTTGCATTTTTGAGGTCCTGGGTGCTCCCTCTTGGTGTAGGTAATGTTTTTATGTATGTGCTGTGTGTATGTATTGTGTTTTACATTTTGTAATGTTCGCGAGTTGCGTCCGAGTTTTGCGAGGCCGTAATGTGTGTGAACGTGTGTCGTATGTTGTTTGCGAGTGTCGTAATGTGTGTGTCGTGCTGTTTGGGTTGCGACGTGAAGTTTGCGAGGGTCGCAGTTGCTGGCGAGCGCTCCATGCCAGCAACTGCGGCCCTCGCTTTGCGAGGTCCTCAGGTGCTGGCATGGAGCGCCTACGGCGCTCCATGCCAGCAACTGAGACCCTCGGGCAGTGCCCTCGCTTTGCGAGGGCCGCTGGCTCGCTGCGCGAGCCGCGGCCCTCGCGAAGCGATGATTATTTTATTCACCCTAGGAGTGATCTGACCCCCTTTTTATTGACCCACTACTTGCATCTACATTTTATCGAGAAGTTGTAAGGGGGCCCCCAAATTATTTTGCACTGGGGCCCTTCATTCACTAGCTTTGGGCCCTAAAACAAATGTGCACAATGTATCATTGACTCTGTCCTGGTCTCCCAAGCTTTGAGAGAGCCTGTAACCCCACTGTGCTCACTCTGTCTTTTTTAATTGAGGCATTTTCTTTGCAGCTCTTTGTCAGAAGTTATATTTAGCTATTCAGATATTTTTTTCCAATATTAAATTTTATTTATAGAGCTCTAACAATTTATACAGCTCTATATACAAGGTGAAAATGTATTATATACAGAATATATATAACACAACAGTACAATAACAAGTGTAGATACAAACAGAGGAGAGATCTTTGCTCTTGAGAGCTTACATTGTAAAGAAGATGGTTGGGCAAGTAATATAAAATGAGTTAGGTGGATGAGGTCAAATAAGCAATGAGCATGAGCTTGAGGGAGCTCAGAGGGGCAGATGTCCCCGGAGTGCTGCGATCCATAAGGTCATGGAGAGCCCGACACAACTGAATGACTAAACAACAACAGATGGTTAACTAGTAGTAAATTGAAGAAGGCAGCTGTGTGTCATGGCGTAGAATGACCACCAGGTCAGTTGTGCGGGTTGAGTGCTATAGCTCATAGGCCTCCTTGAATAGATGGGTTTTTAATGACCTCCTCATAAACTGCTATCATTAATGATCTACTGTATAAGAAAAGGATTCCCCTTAAGACTTGATGCATTGTAGGCCCCTCTGCTAGTGGAAGAGTTAAATGTTTTATAGTACCAATTTCCAGGTGTCTACCATCATAAAATCACATCAAAGATTTTCCAGACTTACATAAAATTAATTTAAGTGTATATATGCGTGCCAACAAGCTGGCTTGTAAGAAGTACAAAGTCACTGTCCATGATCATTTTAAACATACTACTTTTTATATTCTCTCTTATTTCTCGTTTATATTTTTCTCTTTTTTTTATTATTATTTGTTAGGAACTTGCCCGCCAAAAATTACGGGATTAAAATTGTAAGGCTGGCAATGCTGTTTGCCACACAATGTGAGTCTTTTGCTCCTCTGAGCACCTTCAGCGCTCATCACGAGCCTTTGGCGCTCATTGTGTGGCTTGCAGTGAGCGCCTTCGCCGCTCCTTGTGAGCCTCTCCCCCCGTGTACTTCAACTTTTACTGCTTTGCAATGATCACCTTCGGCGCTCATAGCGAGCCCCACGATGAGTGCCTTCGGGTTAGTTAACCTGCGCGTCTGCCATTTTTTTTCTCGCTTAGTCGATGTTCGATTGCCGAAAAACAGCAAATATGGGTCAAATTCGCTTGCAACCTCACTCCCAGGCTTCCCGGCTCTCCCCCTGTGCTGTGTGTGAGTGTGTTTTAATTTTTTTTTTATTATTTTGCTTGTTTTTAGATGTTATTGCGTTACGCTTTTGAAGTAAGCTCGCCGTTAAATTCAAAAACTGCGTTTCTCGCGGTCAGCGCCAAAGTGCTACGGTTTTCGTCGGCATTCCAACGTGACTCAACTGCTCGCCTTGCGAGGCTGGCAGTATAATGAGCGCCTTTGGAGCCTAAGTGTTGCATGCTTCAACAACTCGCCTCGCTTTGCGAGGCTCCCTGGCAGCCCATCGCAAAGATCCACAACTATATATGTGATTGAAAGACAGGAAAATCTGGTAAGTACAATACTTTTGGTTACCATAAAAGATGCTAGTTTATGTTTTACAATGCCTCCAGTAATATATTTGAAATATCTCAATCTCCATAGTATACCATACAAACTGATATATTTTATCAGAATAAAGGGTAAAGATATGCGTTATTTAAAGTAGGTTAGTGGTAAATTTATATATATTGACCATTCATCATTCAAAAGATTCAGAGTTATAACTGAACCAAAAAAAAACAAGTAAAAATCTATTAAAACAAACTTGGGGCCCTATTAAATTCGGCGATTTTGAGTTCCCGTAGCCTATAAAGTAACGTGCAAAAGTTACAGCTATTAAATTGGCCTCTTTCAGCTACCCGCAAATGATCTGCGGGCTGTCAAAAGTTGTGTCCCTAAGTTGTATTTTGGAAGCTTAATAGGAAGGTACTGTCTGCATGACATAAATCAGTCTGGGAATTACATTCATTTTGACTGAGCTGAAGCATCCCAGCCATGATAATGTCAAAACCTGCCATTTTTAGGTCCATTTTTATGTTTTTAACTAGATGAATATAGTTGTTTTGTGTAGTAATGGTTAAGGAAATTCCTAAATACCTCATTCTTTTTCGCTTGCATTTGAATGGAAAATTGATTTCAAGATATTATAAGTCTACTGGAACGAGATTTAGTGCTTCTCACTTGTTGGGATTGATCAACAAAATTCCTTTATAAAGGCCACTAAACCTCCCAAGTTCCTTTATAATGCTGACTATCAAGGTTTTGGGTTTAATGATAGTTAATAGGAGATTGTTGGCAAACAATGACAATTTAAAAGATTTATGATCCAAAGTTATTCCTTGCATATCTTGATTGTTTCTTATCTTATCAGCTAGGAATTCAATTACCAAAACAAAAAGTAAAGGAAAGAAAATTTGTTGGAAAGAATCCCATTGACCTTTTTGCTGTCCGTATATCTCCTATGTTATATCTTTGTAGATCGTATGAAAGGCCAAGAAACACAACCAAAGGCATTTTCAGCATCGGTGGAAGGAACCACAGCTAGCTCCTTCCTTATGATTTTTAAGAGTGAGACACATTTTTGCTGTCCCAAGCCTCCCTACTGGGCACAAAGCCCGTCTGGTTCACCAGGCCCAGGAGCAAGCACTTAAATCTGTTGGCCAAAATGTTGGTGTACAGTTAGCCGTGATATTGGCTGGTAATACCCTGTGTCCAGCACGGTCCTTTCCCACTTTGGACATCACTGTAATGTGAGCCTTGACAGTTTGTCAGTGAAAGTGACCACCAACTAGTATTGAATTATACAGTGTTAATAACGTAGGTATCGGCTCCTCTTTGTACAGTTTAAAATAATATCCCGAAAAGCCATCAGGCCATTTGAAATTGTTTGATTGCTTCCTCAAGCTCAGTGTCAGATATTTGTGAACCTAACAAATCTGAGTCTTGTTCTTTGTAACAATGGATATTATATAGATTGGAATAAAACTATCAGAAAATATCCAAATATCCAATATATACTTGAATATGAAATTAAGTGTTTCTGGTTCTGAGTGATCTCACAAGTATTCATCTACATTTATTCACCAATTAAAATACCTATTCTTTATTAATAATATTTTTTTAACTATTTTCAGATCTGTAAATATTTGAGCTCTTTGGATATTCTGAAATGTGTTGATATCATAGCTTTTATGTGGGTGAAAAAAAAAAGGTTAAATTCTGTTTGGATACCACTGAAAAATCTCCATACATTCACCATGTGGCCCGATGTAAGTTCCTTTCTCTTTTAATGTTAATTTATTCTGTAACATTGAATGAATTCTCACTTTACCACCTGGATCCCATTCCATCATAGCTTATCCCTCCTGTCTCTCCCACACTTATCCCGGCTCTCACACATCTATTAGACCTCTCCCTAAACATTGGCAAGTTTTCATCATCTTTTAAACATGCCATAATTACACCTATTCTTAAGAAACCCTCATCTCCTTACTTCTCCTGGCTTCTAAACTACTTGAGGGGCTTGTCTACAATCGCCTTACCCAGTGTATTTTCTCCAAATCCCTTCTTGACACCTTCCAATCCGTCTTTCAGCGCCAACACTCCACGGAGACAGCTCTCACAAAAGTCGCTAACAACTTACCGCCAATTCAAAGGGTTACTTCTCTATTCTGGATCTCTCTGCTGCCTGTGATAAGGTTGACCACCCTCTTATAACCCTCTATTATAGCATGAGCTTCCAACTGACTCTCAAGCATATCCTCCTGGATGTCCACCCCTCAACTCAAACTCAACTCTCAAAGCCTGAGATCCTAATCTTCCCACTCTCTAGTACAACTTCCACTCCTCATATATCTCTCACTATCAACAGTGCCATTATCACACCCACCTCACAGGCCCGTTGTCTTGGGGTTCTAGATCCTGCCCTCTGTTTCATTCCTCCTACACAATCACTAACAAAATCTTGTCTTTTTCATTTAAAAAAATCCAAAATACATTGCTGTCTTATATTAGGCACAACTAGAATTTGAATATATTCTCTCTTCATTATCTCGTCTCGACTACTGCAGCTCTCTTCGTACTGGCCCTCCCCTCACCAGTCGGCCCCCACTCCAATCTATAATGAACGCCTCCACTTGACTCATCTACCAAACTCATTGTCTGTAGCACTTCTCTGCCTGTTACTCCACTGGCTTCCCTTAGCCGCCATAATAAAATGTAAAATCATGACCCTAACTTACAGATCCCTCAACAACAGCGCATCGCCCCCCGTACATCACTGCTCTGATCTCAAAATACTCTCCTTTTTATACTTTTTTACTTTTTTCTGCTAACAACCTTCTTCTTTTCCTCTTTTCTTATAACCTGTTCTCACTTCAGGACTTTTCTTGCTCTTCCCCTATTCCCTGCAACTCCTTGCCTCACTCCACTAGACTATCCTCCTGCCTCAAATCCTTCAAAACTTCACTAAAAAATAAATGAGCTTTATATGCACAATGCATCTTTCACCCTCATGCACCTCACCTAACCTTTTAGATCAGTGATAGTCTTCCTGGTCCCTACCAGCCACTAATGGACAATTCAAGCTTTCATGGTGGGTGGCGGAGTAACTGCTCGGTTGCGTTGCTGATGAGTGAAGTCACGCGCCTGAGACCCAGATCACCACGCTTGGCTGGTTGGAGAGCCTAGGGACAGCAGTCAGGACCACTATAGCTAGGGTCATGTAACCAGAAATGAGATAGGGTAAATTGAGTCACTGCGCCAGCAGTGGGCGGTACCATCGGATGTAGATATTAAAGGTTTGACTACCCTTGCTTTAGATCGTGAGCTTGCGAGTTTTCAGTCTTGCTCTATGCACACTAGATTCTAAGCTCAAATACAGAGCCCTCCGTTCTATTGCAATGGGTTAATATGGTTTTTGCTTTGTAATTAACCCATGTATAGCGATATGTTGGCGTGTTACATATAAACGATAATAATAATAGTCCCAGGTCAATTATTTCTAGCACCTGTTGTAAGGATTAGCAAATCACTTCATTATGAAATTATTGTGACTTGGATTAAAAGTGATACGTGGCCTTTTCATTTTGTACTAATACAATTAGTTTTAACATTAAAAAATGCACTGGCTGCTATGTGGATGCAAGAACACATGCGGTTCACACTATTCACCTGTAGGTGTCTCCATCTCTGCTTCCCCTATTTCCTTTGCTTCTACCAAGAAATCCTGTCTTCAACTCCAAGATGGGATCCAATCCAAACCAGGTTATTCTTCTTTAATAAATGCTCTCCTATTTTTTAAAGAGCCCTTCCAAGAACACTAAAATGACCCTTAAATCCACACTTTTTTGGTAGATAAAAATGTTAGATTAGATCTGCCATCACATCTACATTTAACCATAACCATGTCCCTAAACAGGACACCATCACCGTCACATCAATGATTCCACGTAGTTGACAAGGGGCCTCATTCAAATGCGATTTGGCCAATTGAATAGGGCTCTATATAAGCACAGAGCATATTTTCAGCCTTATTAAATTGCAATTGGGCCAATTGAATAGGGCTCTATTTAAGCACATAGCATATTTTTTTACAGAGCTTTTTAGTTTCTATCCAAAAGCAAGGTCTTCACTAACTAAAAACTTCTGTAAACAAAATATGCTCTGTGCTTATATGGAGCCCTATTCAATTGGCCAAATCACATTTGAATAAGGCCCAATATCTGAGGCACTGATGACATTGTGAAGGTGATCTATACTATAGGCCCCCTCCCAGAAACGACTTTTAATCACAATTTACAGAAAGCTTAATCCTTTAGGAATTTGGCACGGTCCATTTACATTACTGGTTACAAAGAATGAAAAACCCTAGAATTGCAGGAAGATCTCAGACATCCTGATCCCAAGCCATTCTAAAACTTATAGAAAAAAACAAAACGTTGTGTATGGAATGAGGAGATGTTTTTTAATTTACATAAAAATAATTCTCAAAGTAAGATAGAGAAACTGAGACTGTACGGGGTCTCCATGGTCCAAATTAAGTTTCTTGATACCTTGAAGTGACTCTAAATTCTAAGATATTCCTCTGCACCACCATGTATACCAATCAGAAGCAAGAAGAATGGTTCCATTTGGAGCTATTTCCTCCATTTACAAATGTTCTTAGATGCTGTAGTGTTTGCTTTTAAATCATGGTGCTTATCTTGGGTGTTATGTGTCTGACGCGGAGGCTGCACAGGCTTCCTGGGTCAGCACGTAGCGTCGCGTGACCCAGCAGAGCCTGTGAGGCCTTCAGCCAATCATTTGTGTCGTGCGTCCGCGTTTCGCGCCGTTTGGCACAGCAGCGCGGTCTCCCGACTAAAATCCCACCCACCCACTCTGTTAATTTGGTTGAGTGTTAAAAAAAAAATGTAAATATTTTTATGAAGAAAATATAAAAAATAAATAAAAAAGAAAAGAGATTTTGTATTCAAGGAATTAGCAAAGGAGTGGCATTTTGTTGTGTATTTTGCTATGTTTGTGGTTTGTTGGGAGGTGAGTTGCCCGGCC
The DNA here is from genome assembly GCA_027410445.1 of Discoglossus pictus. Taxonomy (NCBI): domain Eukaryota; kingdom Metazoa; phylum Chordata; class Amphibia; order Anura; family Alytidae; genus Discoglossus; species Discoglossus pictus. The sequence goes on from CM050167.1 coordinate 382,736,330, forward strand.
CACTGGCCTAAGTGGGCGTTGGCCCTACCTCACAGGGCGTGCTTAAGATAAGCATTGGGGCTTTGGGCAGGGCCCAAAGCGTGAGGTCACTGTCCGTGGCCGGGCTCCTCCCCCGGAAAAAGAATTGCGGTATTTGTATACATAAAGTTATGTTTTGTTATATTTAATTGTTTATAAGTAAAGCTGTGGCCCGTGTTTCTCCCAATCAGTCGTCGTGTCCATTATTCATCATCTAAGCCTAAATGGATCAAGCATGGGTCATGTATTTCTGCTCCACTTGTTGATCTATTGAGCCTTTGGGGAGAAAATGCTGGTCTGGAATGGACCATATATTTTTACATGTTATACCGTGCTATATATTTGGAGATACCAAAAATTACAATTCTAATTTAGAGGTTGACGAACCAATATGGTGGGCTGTGAAGGCCCTGCACTTGTGAGCTGACAGGAGACAGACAAACTTAGGGAGGAGAAGTGAGGGACAGTTGTGTAGAAGGTCGTATGTGGATGGGACATTAGTTCCAATAAGGTAGTGCCGGGACCAGAGGAAGCTGAATAATACCCATTGTGTTTGAGTACTGTAGTAGTAATGAGGTGGGTAATAACTCCTGGGGTGATGCAAAGAGGACAGATGCATTATAACAGAAAATGACAGATAGCCCAGTATATAAAGTGTTAGGTTGGTGTCAGTGTTGGGGGTAGTTTTTAGTTTTTAATGTTTTTAAATTCAGATTGTTAGGATTGATTTTTACAAAATGTACAATAACCACATTGTGTTGGATGTTAAAGGGACTCTTTAGTCAATTTTGTTTGTTTTATATAAATGTTTGCTGAGAATTTCCCTCTAGTGCAGGACCAAGCAGCACATGGACTAATAGGAGGATATGTTTGCCTTACAAGATGCGATATGGAGACTTACAGTTTCTCATCCACCTCCTATACTGACACATTCTTATGGATGTGAAAAGGGAGAGAGGCCAACATGGTAGCCTACTATAGCAGGGCAGAGGGAAATTACAAAATAGTAATCATTCATAACTTTACATAATTGGGCTAACACAGCTTTAGTTAATATATCTAACATTTATATCCCCCTTCTGGATCACTACCTTGTCGTGGTGAAGGGGCTTGTGTCCATCAATGAAGCTGTGCGCTCTACCATGTATTGTCACCCAAGATGGACAGGTCATTGCAGAGGGGTCAGACAAATCACGGTCCATTGGAGAAGGAACTGGCAACGCACAGTAACTTTGCTTAGAAAACTTTATGGACAACCAGAGACATAATGATATGGTACTGGAAGATAAGCCCCTCAGGTCAGAAGGAAGAGGAAGAGCAGATGGCAAGTACAAGTAACACCAGAACTAATGAAGTGGTTGGGCCAAAACTGAGAGGACACCCAGCTGCTGATGTGTCTGGAGGGAAAGGAAAGTCTGATACTGCAAAGATCAATTCATCATTGGAACCTGGAATGTTAGAACTATGAACCAAGGCAAACTGGAAATTAGTTAACTGAAATGGACTGGAATTGGACATTTCACATCAGGCAACCACCAAATCTTCTACTGTGGTCATGAATCCTGCAGAAGAAATGGAGTAGCCATCCTAGTCAATCAAAGAGTGGCCAAAACAGTGCTCGGTTACAACCCAATTAATGACAGAATTATTTCACTTCAAATTCAAGGCAAGCCATTTAATATCACAGTGATCCGAGTCTATGCTCCAACCACGGATGCTTAAGTTGTCCAGTTCTATGAAGACATTCAACACGTCATAGATATAACACCAAAAAAATATATTACTATCATCATAGGAGATTGAAATGCTAAAGTAGGGAACCAAAGGAAACCTGGAATAACTGGCAAATTTGGCCTTGGAGTACAAAATGAAGCAGGTCAGAGATTAGTAGAGTTCTGTCAAGATAATTCTCTGGTCGTAGCAAACACCCTCTTCCAACAGCCTCCGAGGCGACTCTATGCATGGACATCACCAGATGGATAACATAGAAATTAGATTGACTATATACTTTGCAGCCAAAGATGGAGGAGCTCTATACAGTCAGCAAAAACAAGACCTGGAGCTGACTGCGGCTCAGACCATGAGCTTCTTATTGCAAAGTTGAAAATTAAACTGAAAAAAAGAGGGGAAACCATCAGACCAAGAAGATACAAAATAAATAATATCCCTTGTGAATATACAGTGGAAGTAAAGAATAGATTTAAGGGACTAGACATGGAAGATAGAATGCCTGAAGAGCTTTGGACCGAAGTTTGCAATATAATCCAGGAAACAGCAACAAAGAATATCCCTAAAAGAAAGAAAAGTAAGAAGTCAAACTGGCTATCTGATGAGGCTTTGTAAGTAGCCCAGGAAAGAAGGAAAGTGAAAAGTAGTGGAGATAAGAAAAGATTTGTCCAACTGAATCCAGAATTCCAGAGGATAGCAAGAAGAGACAAGGAGACATTCTAAAGTGATTTTTATATAATAAATAGCTATACTGGTCATTATATATATATATATATATATATATATATATATATATATACCATATACCATATACCATGACCAGTATATTCATTTTTTAGACTTTTTAGAAAAGTCAAATTGGGACGATAGAGTCACTTGAAACACTTACCACAAAATGCATCTATTTCAGTGATGGGCAACTTTGTCCTACAAGGGTCACCAACAGTCCAGGCTGAGGTGGAGCCAGTGAAGGACACAGGTGCAAAATTGTTTGTGGCCCACTTCTCCAAACCGGAGCTGAGTAATTTTGCTTTTTGTATTTAATTTTATTTTCTGTAGAGCATCTCGACTAAAGCGCCAAGAGGTGGCAATGTGGAGCAGTTAAGCACACTGTGGATGTGTATCAGGGAAGTGGTAAGAGAGAGCTGGATGACAGCTTTGTACAGGGGGATGGGTTTTGTGAAGGCGATAGGGATGAGTGCTATGGGAGGTGGGTGCTGAGAGGGACTGGCTGCTATGTAGAGATAGTATATGTGCATATATATGTGCTTCACGCAGGCAGGAGGTAAGGTAAGGATGGCAGCTATGTAAAGGGGTCTTGGGAGAGCAGCTATGAAAAGGGGTCTTGGGGGGAGCAGCTATGGAAAGGGGTCTTGGGGGAGCCGCTATAGGAAAGGGTCTTGGCGAAGGATTCTGTTATGAGAAGGGGTTGTAGGAAGGGGGGTGTTATGGGAAAGGGTTTGGAGGAGGGGTTCTAAGTGAATTGGTACCTGGGGAGGGCCCAGCAGAAAAAACATTTTTACAGCCTCTCCTTAAGAGGGCCAATACTTCTTTTTTGCACCAGGGTCCTCCACACGCTAGCTCCACCACTGACTGTTTGGGCACTGGTGCTTTGCATCTACTGCACCAGCAGTAGCTCCGGCACTGAGACCAGGATCACAATACCTCTAGAATTGTGGATCAATCAGAATGAATGAAAGTGAATAACTGAATGAGAGAGAACCTGAGTACCCAAACAGATATATTCATAGATCCTGGACTGCTGTAGGACCAAGTTGCCCACCACTGATATATTTTGTGAAAAAATGAATATGTGCTGTCCCTTTAAACGAGAATGAGAAAACCAAGAACTGTTGCCATACAAACTGTTCCAAGCTTATCTCCATGGTCTCGCTGTAGAGGCCGGGCATGCTTTGTGCACTGATTGGAGTGGGGCCGATATCCCAGGGATTTGTTTATTAGCAGGTTTCTGTATAAATATTGGAGCAGCTCTGAGAAGTTTAAACAAGTTTTCTTTGTGTGATGACATCATGCGATTAATACCAAGACTGGATAAGAGGGGCATCAATCATCAGGATAGGCAAATAATACAATATAATCCCTCTGTATTGAGAATCAGAAGTGCAAAAAGTCACTAGATCCAGTTCTGTAAATGGTCATGGAAATCCCCAAACTTCATATATTTGAAGGATTATGTTTTAAACATTACATTTTTGCATGAAGAAATAAATATTAAAGGGACATGGAAGGTTTCTGGATTTAACTAGGAATATCATATTCTAATGAAGCTCTTTTGTGTGTAGTTGTGTTATTAAGACATGCTTAAAAGCTCTGTTATCTCTACGTAAATCTTACAAATAGTTGTTTTTACCCCTCTGCAGCTCATGAAGATGTTTTACTTTTAAGTACATTGTGTGCAGTGTCTCATAGTAGCCAATCAATGGATAACATTTTGCAAGATGCTGCTTGAGAGAGGTCACTGATAGGCTAATTTGAAACACAGCACGTCATAGTCTGTGCATTCATGAGCTGTATGAGTTACAGAGGGCAGACTCAAACACGTACAAACTGTATGATTTTAGGCAGAAAATGCAGAGCTAAATAAAATAAAGTATATAAAAGTAAATAGATACCTAGTGAAATCCAGAAACCGTCCACGTTTACTTGAAACATGTAGAAAATGCTTTTCTGTGCAAAGTTTTTACCATTATATTAGTGCTCAGTAGATGACAAGTGAAGCACATACAGCTGTATTATTGCTTACTGCCTGACAAGCATGACTCATACAGCTGTATTGTTGCTCACTGCCTGACAAACATGACTCATACAGCTGTATTATTGCTTACTGCCTGACAAGCATGACTCATACAGCTGTATTGTTGCTCACTGCCTGACAAACATGACTCATACAGCTGTATTATTGCTTACTGCCTGACAAGCATGACTCATACAGCGGTATTATTGATCACTGCAAGCATGACACCTTCTGCTATAATTGTCCTCAATGGCTGATAGGGACAAGACTCTGGGAGTAATATGCATTCAAAGCTATGTATTTTGCACTGGGGTTTATTTTTTATTTATTACATCATTATTGAGCAATTATCCAAGAATAAGTAATTCTATATTACAAGGGAATTTGCATGTTCATAAAAACAAAGGAAAAACAGGACTTCCAAATCAAAGAAATGTATGATTATTATTATTATTATTATATTTTATTTGTAATGCACCATGATATTCACTAGCGCTATAAAGGGGTTAAGTGTAAGGCAAGAATAATATTTACACATTGCAAAAGAATAGAGGGCCCTTTTTTTAGCTTAATTATACAAGAGCCAAGAAGTACCCCGGATCCTTATTTTAAGAGAACCCGGAATTATCGTATTGCTCAGAAACAGATTAAATGAATAGGGGACATAAAAAATAGCAAAATTAAACATAATCATGCATAACCAGATTTGGCCCCTATTGAGCAGTAGGTACCTACCATGAAAGTCATGACCCATAATTTATCAATATATATATATTTATTTATATTTACACATAATAAGTTGGTATATAGACATACATTAAAAAGGAAACAAATAAACAATTTGAATACACCAGGTTAAAAACAGACAATCTAGAAATGAATTGTAACATCCCTGGAAGGAAGGGGTGCAACATGAGAATGTTGTAAGAAAGAGAAAGAAAAGAGGAGGAGGAGGGCGGACAGGGAAAGGGGGGCATATAGTAGTGGTCGTTTCCCATTTCAATGTCTGGCCAATCTATCCCCGAGTCAAGCCTCATCCATACTTCTTACATAGTCATTTACATAGTTACATAGTAATTGAGGTTGAAAAAACTTTTAGTCCATCCATTTCAACTTTTTTAGATCTCTTCTGATCCCTGTAATATGTAGATTTCTCATTCTGGATCTTCATCTGGATCAGACCAAGAACTCCAACCGAACCAAATCAGGTGGACAACTCCCAAACTGTGTAATCTACTGTCAAAGCGCTATTGTACTTAGATTTTTAATAAATGCACAGACACCCCAACAAAATATTTTATCCTGAGATATTTATCAATGTTTGTGTGGCTCTTTTAAAGTGCTAATATGTAGCTGTATTAAAAGTACTGGCATTGTGTATTGCCACATTTCCATTGTAGCAGCTGATCACTTTGCCTTCATTCGTAGTATCCTTCCATCAGTAGAAGCCATGAGCAAAAACTAAATTGTCAGCTGCCGCCGCAGCTTAATTGTATACAGTGACGGAGCTACTGCCGGTGCAACAGGTGCAAAGCACCGGGGCACTCGCCTGGTTAAAGGCCCTCTGCTACCAGCAGTAAATGGAGAGGGACATATAATTACTTTAATAGAAAGGTGAAATAATCATCCAAGGGGTGGTCTGACTACCTACATATATTTTGGGATTTTTATTGACCTCTACAAATATCTGAATGGGTTCCCTGGCGGTCTAGTGGTTAGAAAACCGTGTTTTTACCGCTGCAACCTGTGTTTCGATTCCAGCCAGGGAACCAAGAGGTCACACCACCCAGAAGCCATGCAGGGTTGGGCCTGGTCAGTACTTGGATAGGAGACCAGCTAGGAATACCAGGGTGCTGTATGCTGTGGATGGGAACTGGTTACCCACTCCAGTATCTCTGCCATGAATACCAAGTGGATCAGCATGGGATGTTGTGGTCCATGAGGTCACGGAGAGTCGGACATGACTGAATGACACAAACACACAAATATCTGACTTGTATAGAGAACCTGGAAAGAGCTCCCCAGATTATTTTGCACTGGAGCCTCCAGTCTTCTGTCTGTTTGTGCACCCTCTCTCTATGTACTCTCTCTCTCTGCACCCTCTCTCTCTCTGCACCCTCTCTCTCTCTGCACCCTCTCTCTCTGCGTCCTCTCTCTCTCTGTGCTCACTCTCTCTCTCTCCTCTCTCCTTCTATCTCTTCCTCCCTTTTCTCTCTCTCTCCCCTTCCCTCTCCTTCTCACACTCTCTCCCTCTCCTTCTCTCTCTCGCCCTCTCCTTCTCTCTCTCTCCTCTCTCCTTCTCTCTCTCTCTCCTGTCTGTCTCTCTCTCTCCTTCTCACTCTCTCCCTCCCCCTCCTTCCTTCTCTCTTCTTCCCTCCTCCTCTCTCCTTTTCTCTCCCTCCCTCTCATTTTCTCTCCTCCCCTCTCCTCCTCTCTCATTCCCTCCTCTCTCCCTCCCTCATCTCTCCCTTCCTCTCCCCCTTCGTCGCCCATTGCGACCCTCACAATTCCCTGCACAACTCGCAATTTGCGATCATTACACACAAACTCGCAGTACGACAACTATGTTAGTGATTAATTAAAATGATCTAATAAATCAAAACACTAAACTTTATTTTACAAATAAATATTGAGCTGGTGTAATAGAATAGTAGCATGTATTCTAATAAATGTTGTAATAACAATTTAAATTAGTATTAAAAAATAATATGATAATAATAATAATAATAATAATATTAATAGAATATAACTTTGCCGTTGTCATAAAATGTTCCTTTGAATAACCTGCTATTATCACTTCACCAAATATCTTCTAACTGATCTTTATAGTCAATCTGTTTCCCTTAAAATCACTTAATTCCTAAATAATAAAAAATGTAATAAATTAAAAACACCAAATTGTATTTTACTGATAAATATTACTCTACATAAATAAAAAAAATTCTGAGCACTGTTGCTGGTCTGTTTTAACATGAGATGTAATATTATTATAAGGGTATTTATCATTATGCGGGTATTTATCTCTATAAGGGTATTTATCATTATATGGGAATTTATAGGGTACTTATTACTTTGAGGGTATTTATTATTATTATACACGTGTTTATCATTATAAGGGCATTTATACGGGTATTTATCACTATAAGGGTATTTATTAGTATAAGGGTATTTATCGTTATACAGGTTTTGATCATTATAAGGGTATTTATCATTATAAGGGTATTTATTAGTATAAGGGTATTTATCACTATAAGGGTATTTATCATTATAAGGGTATTTATCATTAACTTCCCAGTGCAGCAATATAGTAAATTAAATAAAGGATAATAATAATAATAATAATAATAATAATAATAATAATAATACAACCTGGATTTGCAGTGCTTTAATTTCCAGTAATGTTCTAACATGCCTGGGAACGCCCACTTCGTGATGTCACATTCCAATGGGCGTGGTTTGAGTTCTGGAGGGCTTTAAATCCCTCTCCAGCCCCCACCTTTCACAGTGCTGAGCCACAGAGGCTTGCACTGCAGTTATATGTCTAGTGATAGTGCTGGATCTGGGAATATCACTCACTATCACAGGGATTTAATGCAAAAAGTGGTTTTGACCCAAACTGGGAACATTATGCCAAGGTCCTGGAAGATATATAATATAAAAAAATCACTTTGAAAAAGACTGTATAGGATACTGCACTTTTACAATTCATCATGCTTTATGTTGTGTTTGCATTGCTGGTCCTGGGGGGCAGCACCCTGGGATGCCAGCTGCCCTCAGACTGGAGACCCCTCAGTGAGAGCTGCAGAGCTGAACTGGCTGAGATTATAGTATATGCCAAGGTCCTGTCTGTGCACCAAGAGATGTACAGTATGTATAATTACCTGCCCTGGCATTATGAGGCCAGTGAAGGGGGGCTGTTTTATTCAGCTGAGATTGAGATGCTTTGTGATCAAGCCTGGGGGAGCATGCTGGAGGTCCCTGCTGGGTCCAGGCTCAACCTCACAGGACTGGGGTACTTCTCTTGTCACTCTCATACAGTGATGCAAGATTACTCCTACTTCTTCTTTCTCAGGTGAGTACAAACTTGTTCCTAAATCTCCAATCTGTCATGCACTTTGAGTATTTGAGTATTAAAGAGACAGATCAGCAGTGTTTGAAGTCAGTGCCACTCCTCCTTTGGTGGATTAAACTTGGCATTTCCAGATGGCACTTCTGTTTGATGTCATTGAAATGATTCACTTAGATTATTATTTGTATTTTTCACTGTTTGCTGCAGGATTTTTTTTGCTCATCCTATTCAAGAAAAAAAATAATACATCATTACATTAACCTATTCATTGATCGCCGTATATGATATGTCTCTTTAAATATGGTGTAAAAAAAAAGACATATATTTCATGACTTAAGTAAATTATCTTCCAGAAAACAGAAATGCAAGAACAAGAGGTCATGATTTGAAGTTGTAAAATGGAAAATGTAGTGGTAATTTGAGAAAGGACTACTTTATAGAAAGGGTAGTAGATGAGTGGACCAGCCTTCCAGTTTAATTGGTAAGGTCAAACACAGTTATTATATTTAGGCATGCCAGGGAGAGATATAAGAATGGGCCTTTTTGGGTCATAATTGCCATTATTTATGTATTTTTTTTACATGCTCTGTTTTCTGAAAATATGTGGCTATACAGAACAAAAGTAAAACTCAATATACAGATTTTAATGACCTATAATATGGGAAGGCAAGATCAATCCTGGAGAGCCACACACAGGCCAGGATGTGAGAATATCCCTGTTGGTACAGGCAAAACTATTGCTTCTTCAGTCATCCTGATTGACTCACTTGTGTTCAGAAAGGCAATCCTCACATCCAGGCCTGTGTGCTGCTCTCCATGACCGAGTTTGCCAACCCCCGTCCTATAAGAACAAATGTGTTCATTTAAAAAAAATATATATATTTAATAAATGTTCTGGATAATATTAGTTTTATGCATATAACAGACATGCTTGAATTCCTTTGTTTCATTTATCCCAATCTTTTCCTCTTGTGGGCAGTTCCACTTATCTACCACCCCCTATATAAAGTAGTAACACACGATATGTATATGGTTTACTAGTAAAGATATACCTGACTTTCAGGGTCCTAAACATACATTTTATGTCTGGCAGTATATTGCAATATCCCCTCACACAGATTGAAGAACAGACCATAGCAGTCACTAAATCCCATGAAATGAGTGTTGGACTCCTACCTCCTACTCTGGTCAGCATCACAGCATATACACACTACTGGAGTAATAATACTGATATCAGCGCCATGTTCTTCTGCTCCCATCTTGTCACATATGATTGTCCCAAACGGAAATATCAATATGTAGAGTTTGGAGGCTGAGCACCCATATCGTCTTTAAAATTATGTATGTGCTGCGGAACCCCCCCCCCCTTCCCCACCCCCACCATAACTTGTGAACTACCTCCCCTTCTCCACTCTGATCTTTCCAACAGTCTTCAACCTGAAGCCACATTCACTCTCTCCTCACTTCTCTCCACCTTTATTTTCAATTCTTGAACACTTTCCCTCTCTAAATTCTCGTCAACCTCTGACACTCCTAGGATTCCCAAACTACCCACCTTCCTCACGCCTCAAGCCTAGGCTTCCCGACTACCCACCTTCCTCACGCCTAGGCTTCCCGACTACCTACCTTCCTCATGCCTAGGCTTCCCCACTACCCACCTTTCTCACTCCTAGACTTCCCCACTACCCACCTTTCTAACTCCTAGGCTTCCCCACTACCCACCTTTCTAACTCCTAGGCTTCCCCACTACCCACCTTTTTTAATCCTAGTCTTCCCCACTACACACCTTTCTCACTCCTAGGCTTTCCCACAACCCACATTTCTTACTCCTAGTCTTCCCCACTACCCACCTTTCTCACTCCTGGGCTTCCCCACTACCCACTTTTCTTACTCCTGGGCTCTCTCACCACTCACCTTCCTTACTCCTAGGCTTGTTTCCACGCTACCCACCTTTCTAACTCCTAAACTTTCTTACTACCCACCTTTTTCACTCCTAGACTTCCCCACTACCCATCTTTCTCACTCTGAACCTCCCTCACAACACACCTTCCTCACTCCTAGGCTACTTCACTACCCACCTTTCGCACCCCTAGGCTTCCCGACTACACACCTTCCTCACTCCTGGGCTTCCTCGCTATCACCTTCCTCACTTCTAGGCTTCTCGACTACCCAACGTTTCTCGCTCCCAAGCTTCCTCACTACCCACCTTCCTCACTCCTGGGCTTCCCCGCTATCCACCTTCCTCACTTATAGGCTTCTCGACTACCCAACCTTTTCTCGCTCCCAAGCTCCCTCACTATCCACCTTTCTCACTCCTAGACTTCCCCACAACCCACATTTCTCACTCCTAGGCTTCCCCACTACCCAGCTTTCTCACTCCTAGGCTTCCCCACTACCCAGCTTTCTCACTCATAGGCTTTCCCACCACTCACTTTTCTCACTCCTAGGCTTCCCCACCACCCACCTTTCTCACTCATAGGTTTCTCCACTACCCACCTTTCTCACGCCTAGACTTCCCCACTACCCACCTTTCTCACTCCTTGACTTCCCCACTACCCACCTTTCTCACTCCTAGACTTCCCCACTACCCACCTTTCTCACTCCTAGACTTCCCCACTATCCACCTTCCTCACTTATAGGCTTCTCGACTACCCAACCTTTTCTCGCTCCCAAGCTCCCTCACTATCCACCTATCTCACTCCTGGGCTTCCCCGCTATACACCTACCTCACTCCTGGTCTTCCCCACTATACACCTTCCTCACTCCTGGGCTTCCCCGCTATACACCTTCCTCACTCCTAGGCTTCCCCACAACCCACATTTCTCACGCCTAGGCTTCCCGACTACCCAACCTTTCTCACTCCCACTATCCACCTATCTCACTTATGGGCTTCCCCGCTATCCACCTTCCTCACTCCTAGGCTTTCTCAAACCCCACATTTCTCACTCCTAGGCTTCCCCACTATCCAGCTTTATCACTCCTAGGCTTCGCCACTACCTACCTTTTTACTCATAGGCTTTCCCGCCACTCACTTTTCTCACTCCTAGGCTTCCCCACCACTCACCTTTCTCACTCATAGGCTTCCCCAATAACCCACCTTTCTCACTCCTAGACTTCCCCACTACCCACCTTTCTCACTCCTAGACTTCCCCACTACCCACCTTTCTCACTCCTAGACTTCCCCACTACCCACCTTTCTCACTCTTAGACTTCCCCACTACCCACCTTTCTCACTCCTAGACTTCCCCACAACCCACCTTTCTCACTCCTAGACTTCCCCACTACCCACCTTTCTCACTCCTAGACTTCCCCACTACCCACCTTTCTCACTCCTAGACTTCCCCACTACCCACCTTTCTCACTCCTAGACTTCCCCACTACCCACCTTTCTCACTCTTAGACTTCCCCACTACCCCCCTTTCTCACTCTTAGACTTCCCCACTACCCACCTTTCTCACTCTTAGACTTCCCCACTACCCACCTTTCTCACTCCTAGGCTTCCCCACTACCCACCTTTCTTAATCCTAGTCTTCCCCACTACCCACCTTTCTCACTCCTGGGCTTCCGCACTACCCACTTTTCTTACTCCTAGGCTCTCCAACCACTCATCTTCCTTACTCCTAGGCTTCCACGCTACCCACCTTTCTAACTCCTAAACTTTCTCACTGCCCACCTTTCTAACTCCTAAACTTTCTCGCTACCCACCTTTCTCACTCCTAGACTTCCCCACTACCCATCTTTCTCACTTGGAACCTCCCTCATAACACACTTTCCTCACTCCTAGGCTTCTTCACTACCCACCTTTATCACTCCTAGGCTTCCCGACTACCCACCTTCCTCACTCCTGTGCTTCACCGATATCACCTTCCTAACTTCTAGGCTTCTCGACTACCCAACCTTTTCTCGCTCCCAAGCTCCCTCACTACCCAAATTCCTCACTCCTGGGCTTCCCCGCTATCCACCTTCCTCACTTCTAGGCTTCTCGACTACCCAACCTTTTCTCACTCCCAAGCTCCCTCACTATCCACCTATCTCACTCCTGGGCTTCCCCGCTATACACCTTTCTCACGCCTAGGCTTCCCGACTACCTAACCTTTCTCACTCCTAGGCTTTCCCACTACCCATCTTTCTAACTCTTAAACTTTCTCACCGCCCATCGATCTCACTGCCCACATTTCTCACTCCTAGACTTCCCTACTACTCACCTTTGTCACATTTTTCACACTTCCTTAGCATTTTTTTTGTATAATGGTGACATGAGCAATAAATAAACTTACATTTACTTATACCTAAAACAGTGAAGAAAATATATGGATAAGCAGCCAATGAATTTCTTACGCAATTCCCTTATCTGGGCATTGTGAGAGAGGCCGAACATAATTTCCTTGGTGTTTGAGCCATGCCATCAGCATTAGACCTTCGTGCTACTTACCTTTCTCACTCTTGAGCTTTCACAATACTCACCTTTTACAATTCTCTCACCCTCCTTATCCTATGAGGAGCTTCACCACTTAGATGTTTGCTCCATCTTCACAGGTTAGATGGTAGTACACAAAGTAAACCTGCCTTAAAAATTAGAATTTGTCTGGCTTCTTCCTTCTCTGGTAGGCCTCCTTCCTCTGGTTAGTCAGAGTTCAGTCCTTGACACACACGAGCCAACTTGTCTGGTTTTTAGTATGACCTTTATAATCCTACATTAATTTACATTTCTTCTACTGACCTATCTGGATTACCTGTCTAATGTCACCAACTGTCTCTCTGAAATATGTCACTTAAAACTCAAAATGCCCAAAACTGAACTACTTGTCTTGCCTTCTTTTAATTTTCTATCACTACTAATCATGTCTTCCCTGGTGAACATGCAGCTATTACTTCTACCACTCAATCCCATCTTTAACTCCCAACTGTCATTGATACTATACACCCAATCCTGCCAACTCCACCAACCTATGGGTGAAATAAGCAGCCAACCTGGGCACCAACATATGAGGGGCTCCACCAAGGGCACTGAAGGATCTACTGGCTACACTCTGATATATCACTGGTTATTACTGATACACAATGAGTTAGCCATGCTCTGGTCAGTTGTACGAACACTAGTAATTAACTGAAGTACAATTGTGCCCATGCCTTGGAATGTGAATGGCTCAGATTACATAGACGCTTTACATTGGCATCCTATGAACCAATTATATCTGGCTACACCTGGCAAGCCATGAAGCTGGAGAATCTTCCTTATAGCCTTTGTTTAGGGTCCTGTAACTGGACATGACCAAAGAAGGGGGGGGGGGGGAATAGGGGTGGGTTGGGTACTAATGAGCTACATAAGCTGTGGGCATTTGCTGAGATCTCTCTCTCTTTTCCATCTGCTTTGGGTCATCAAGGGCTGTGGTAAAGTAGACAGACAGGCACACACATTGTCACAAGATACATAGCAAGCCTAACTGCTAGGTTAATAAATGTTGTTTTTAATGGTGATATATTTATCTATGATGTATTTGTAGCCTCATTTAATAAATTGTGAATTATAGTAGCAAGAAGTGTGTCTTTATAATTATTATAATAATTATTATAATCATAATTAATATTATCCACTATATTAGTTATCAGTTGTCAGTAACGCCTGCAAGATGCGTTACTCACAAGCTGATTGCCCTGAACAGCCAGGGAGGGAGGGGGAGAGGGAGGGAGAGAGAGCGGAGGCAGTGAAAGAGGGAGGGTGTGAGAGAGGGAGGAATGAGATAGAAAGGGAGGCAGACAGAGAGGAGACAGGAGGGAGGAAGGGAGGCAGAGAGAGAGGGAGAGAGGGAGGGAGCGAGAAAGAGGGAAAGGGAGAGAGGGAGGCAGAGAGAGTGTGGGGGAAAGAAAGCGAGAGATGGAGGCAGAGGGAGGGAGACAGAAAGGAAGGGAGGGGGAGAGGCAGTGAGGAAAGGAGGCAGATAGAGGAGAGACGAAGCACAGAGAGAGGGAGGCAGACAGAGGAGAGAGAGTGAGGGGGAGAGAAAGTAGGGAGAGAGAGGGAGGGAGAGAGACAGTGAGAGAGGGAGAAAGACAGCACAGAGAAACTGAGGGCACAGAGAGCGAGCGCACACACACAAAGAGGGGGTGCACAGAGAGAGACAGAACAGAGAGAGACAGAACAGACAATTGTACATTTTTGACTGGCAAGTTACTAGTTATTAATAATATAGAAAGTTTATTAGCATTTATAACATTTGAACAAAACCTACAACTACTACCAAAGAGTAACTGGATGGCTTTACAAAGATAAAGGCACACAAACATTTTAGCACACTGAAACCGCTCCTATCATTACTTCCCAGCTTACCTTTGCTTCTTGTGTTATTGATTTATAAAGCTTAGTACTGCTATTATACAATCACGGTCCCAGTGGAATCGCCCCGCCAACAACAGCCAGCTCTGAAGGCCCAATATGGGCACGATCAGAAACAAGCAATGGGTGCTAAGATTAAGAGTTTTGTAGAAAGTTTTTATGCTTATTACTTGTTGTTGTTTAGTCATTCAGTAATGTCCAACTCTCTGTGACCCTATAGACTGCATCATGCCAGGCACATCTGCCAGCCACTGCCCCTCTGAGAGAAGTAGATGGAAGGATGAGGTCATTGAAGCTCACTGCTATCCCCTTCTTCGTGTGCCTTCAATCTTTCCCAACATTAGGGCCTTCTCTTGGGAATCCTGTTGTCTCATGATATGGGCAAAATAATTGAGCTTCAGCCTCATGATCATGCCTTCTAGTGAACAGTTTGTCTTGATTGCCTGAAGTATTGATTGATGGGATCTTCTTGCAGTCCAAGGAACTCTAAGCAGTTTTCTCCAAAACCATAATTCAAAGGCATCAATTCTACAGCTCTCAGACTTCTTTATGGTCCAGCTCTCACATCCATATGTTACTACTAGGAATACCATAGTTTGAACTAAGCAGACCTTTGTTGATGGTTTAATTTCTTACTTTTTAATCCAGTCCAGACTCGCTATAGCTTTCCTTCCCAGAAGCAAACGTCTTTTAATGTTATGGCTGCAGTTTCCATCTACTTAAACAGTTATTATTATTATAGTTTATTTATAACGCGCCAACATATTCGGTAGCGCTGTACATAAATTACGTTCAGACAATGATAAATACAGATTAACATTTAGCAAAGGAAGGAGGGCCCTGTCTTTGAGCTAGGGATCCAATGTCCATGGTGAATTCCCAACATACTTAGGATAGAAACTCGCAGACTTACAATCTAAGGTATAGTGAGTGGTAAAAGAGGGAGAAATGGGTAATAAGTGTGTTAGGGTGGAAGGTGATACGCTTCTTTAAAGAGATGCGTTTTAAGTGAGGTTTTAAATGTTTTGAGGCAAGAGGATAATCTGGTGGAGCGAGGCAAGGAGTTCCAGAGACTATGGGCAGCACAAGAAAAGTCCTGGAGGCGGGAGTGAGAGGAGGTACAAGAGTTGTAGAAAGAAGAAGGTCATTAGCAGAACGAAGAG
This sequence comes from Discoglossus pictus, assembly GCA_027410445.1. NCBI lineage: Eukaryota > Metazoa > Chordata > Amphibia > Anura > Alytidae > Discoglossus > Discoglossus pictus. The sequence goes on from CM050167.1 coordinate 382,752,397, forward strand.
GGCGGGTGGGGGAGTATTTGGACATGAGAGCAGAGATGCCATGATTAAAAATGTTATTCTTGAGGCTAAGGGAAGCCAGTGGAGTGATTGACAGAGAGGTGATGCCGACACTGAACGTTGTGTACGGAAGATGAGTCTAGCAGAGGCATTCATAATGGATTGAAGTGGAGATAGTCGGGTGGTAGGTAGGCCAACAAGAAGCAAGTTGCAGTAGTCTAGTCGAGTGATGATGAGAGAGTGTATAAGGATTTTAGTTGTGTCTTGTGTAAGATAGTGACGAGTTCTGGAGATGTTTTTTAGATGGAGAAGACAAGATTTAGTTAGTGCTTATATTGTTGGTCTGTTACAAACTTAACAGACACCAGTAGTGGCACTTAAAGCAGCAGTTATCCGACTATTCAGCTACTTGACTTTGCGAACACTCTAAACCTACCTCAATACGTGGGATGTGTGTTTATGTGCTCAATCTTTACCAGACTGCAACTACAACCATTTTTCAGTCCTCTCCCAATACTTGATTTGCAATATTTAAAACCTGCTCCTTTCCATGTGTGCATGGTGACAAATCAGTAAATCATTATTTAAATATTCAGCATTGTTTGTGTGATTCCTTTATACCAATATGCTAACTTGCGTCTCACAGCGCTTATTAATGATGCGGGGAGGGGATCTAACTGTAGAATAACCTTAGGTTAGGCATTATTTTGACCAGCTCAGCACAGAAAAGAGGCTAATTAGTATAAGAAGGCTTTTAATTTGCATAATAATGCAGCAGAAACAATGCTGAATATCTCTCACTTTAGATTCAAATGGCTAATACAACACATGGGTACTTTTTCATACTCTAAAAATATTACAAGCTTGATCTTGGGGATGAGTCCCTCTAGAAAACACTTTTGTGTGAGGGAAATAGTGCAGCAAGGGATAACACGTGTTCTTGTAATACCTGCACTTCTTATGGAACACAGTCTGGATCATCTTAGCGGTAGCAGGTTCAGACAGTAGAAAGAGATACTGTTTACGTCTATAGAGCTCCATAATTCATTGGGTGCAAAGCTCTTACCCTAATGAGAGTTGGTTGGAAGGAGCTCCTGACTAACTGAGTTATCCAGTAGGTTTAAGTGAGCCACAGACTCTATAAAGCTCTCTTTCCCCTGTAGAACTGCAGGAGTTAACTTTCCTGTGCAGTTGGTTAGCTGCACCTGGAGAGCCCTAATTTAAGACTCCCATGAGTATGGGGGCCTGTTTATAGACTGATGGTAGTTTGTCTAACATGGAAAAGACACATAGTGAGACAGCAGCCTGCAGCTTATGACTACTTGAAGCAGAGTGGAGACTTGGAAATCTGAAGAAATTACAGGCCAGTGATTTTGAACACCTCTTGGACTGTTTGTTTTGCTCCACCCAGGTTTAGCTGTTTAGGTAGGAAACTGTATATTAGTTAAGGTCGTGCTCCAGCGGAACTTAGGCCTGTTGTTTTCTTTTATTTCTTTGTTATTTTTGTATCACTGGCTACATTTTAGGAAAACTTGGACATGTATCTACTGCCTCTTGTATTGTGTCCTCCATCAAAGTGCCTGAAACACAACCCAGGGAAGCCGGGGAACTTGTCACATCAGGAATTACCAGAACATTTAACCCTTGCATTAAACTCTTTTACTATCAGCGATAACATCTAATACTTTCTGCTTTCATTACAGAATGGATGAGAATTACAACTTACTTCCGCACGGGGTGAATTTCCAGGATGCAATATTTGCAGATACGCAGGAGAACAGGCGCGTGTTTTCCAGCCTGTTCCAGTTCTCTAACTGCTCTCAGGAGCAGCAACTTACTACGTACACCAGTGAGTGGGAGATTCAGGAGGACAACCGGGTAAGGATGTGGTGATGCAGATGGTTATGTACCAGTCACACTAGGAGCATGTCTAACAACAAATGTGTTTAAAGGGATATGGAGGGTTTCTGGATTTTATTCGGTATATAATATACCTGTGTATTTATTTCCTTTGATGTACTTTATTTTCCTAAGGAGTGCTTATAAGCTTTGTCTTTAGAAAATAGTACAAATAGTCCCTGTTTGGGTCTGCCCACTTTCAGCCCATACAGACATGGACTCTGTAGGGATGTCACTGATTGCTGTACCTCATACTAACCAGAGACTGTGTCTTCATAGGCTGCAAAAGTACCGTCTATAAAAGTAAATAGATACACCATGGGCTTAGGAGCCAAAAAAATCTGTGTGTGTGAATTTAACACTACTCCCAGGAACGGAAGCAGGGGCGGATGTTCTGCAATGCACCAGGGCCTTACTCTGGGGGGGGGGGGGGGGGCCTTTGCTGCAGTGCCCCTCAAAAAAAATTGTTTAAATTCTCATGCCCCCCTAATATAATTAAAAAGTATGTGTGTATATATATATATATATATATATATATATATATATATATATATATATATATATATATATATATATACAGTGGATATAAAAAGTTTACACACCCCTGTTAAAATGTCAGGTTTCTGTGCTGTAAAAAAAATAAGACATAGATAAATCATTTCAGAACTTTTTCCACCTTTAATTAAGTTAAAACAACTGCTTCCTGCTCAGAATTCCGAGAAATACAGTTATTACACTGCATTCTGGGAAGCTGAGCAGAGGCATGCAAATGTGTGTGTGTGTGTATATCCATTTAATAAAATATCTGCATTGTAAGGGATTCTTCCTATCGGGAAGGCCCAACTAATTCTTCCTACACAGTTATAGTGTATAAACATATATATCCTTGAAACCTTTAGTTAAAAAAAAATACAGAAAATATTCAAGTTAGCAGACTTTGCTTTTTCCTGATAAAACCAAATTTATATATTTTTTTCAAATTTTTCCCTAAAACAAATATTAGCATTACTTTACATTAATTCAAATGTTATATTATCACATATATAGTTGTGAGCATGCGAGCTGTTGCTAACGCTTGTGGGCTCGCGCAGTGAGCTTGCGGCACTCGCGAAGCAAGGGCAGCAGTTGCTGGCATGGAGCGCCGAAGGCTCTCCTTGCCAGCAACTACGGACCTCGCAACATTTATTTACTTACGAAAGGAAAATACGAGACAGGTTACGACCTCGCAAAAATCACCCGAAACACGCACACATCAAAACAGGAAAAACACAATAAATACACACAACAAATACATAAAAAGCTTACCTACAGCAAGAGGGAGCATCCAGGACCTCAAAAACTGAAGTTACACCTCAATTTAACTTAAAATAAAAGAGTTTAGACACTCAAAATTCCTCTAAGCGAGAGAAAAAATGGCCGCCAAAAAAAACTAAAACGAGGTTATAGCAGTCTAAAGACGCAAAACACCACCAAACACCTACGGATTTCTCGAAAAAGACGTACGATCCCAAAAACATTACAAACACAATAAATACACACAACAAACACATAAAAAGCTTACCCACAGCAAGAGGGGGCACCCAGGACCTCTGCAAGTGAAGTTACACCTCGATTTAAGTACAAATTTCGGAGTTTAGACACCCGAAAATCACCTAAGCGAGAGAAAAAATGGCCGCCGAACAAAACGAAAACGAGGCTAAAGCACCCTAAACACGCAAAACACCACCAAACAGCTACGAATATTCCGAAAAAAGTCCTACGACATCCAAAACGAAGGTCGCTAAATCGGTTACAGCCGCATACCACACATTAGCCGCCATTTTAGAACAATAACTTATACAATGCGGAAGTACACAGCTACACTAACGGATTTGCCTCACGCACGCACACTATTACACTGCACACATTCATCACGCTTACACAGCAGCTCCACAGCACTAATGCTGCAGCAACATGAAAAATGTATGCCTACTGTACGGGCTGCTCGTTGCAGGGTTCGTTAACCTGCAAATGTTTTGCTTGGGAATGCCATGTGTCTCTTTCCACCATCTCCCCACTGTCCCTTCCCTGTGTGTTTCTCCTCTGTGTGTGTGTCTGCTGAATGCTTGCGTTGCGCGCAGTGACTGCTGTTGGTTTTATTTCTGCGTGCCTGCTGTTGTTCGTGTAAGTGTTACTGTCTTCAGCGTTGTGTATTTTGTACGTTTTGCGAGCCTGGCATTACTGAGCCTCGTTTTCAAGCTGTTTCTGTAATTTTGCGTTTTTCGGCTGCCATTTTCTTTCTTGCTTAGGTGATTTTTTTTTTTTTTTTGCGTCGCCAAAAACGCCAAATATGGGTTTAATTTGCTTGCAATGTCACTCCCAGGCTTCCTGTGTCTCCCCCTGCGCTGTGTGTGAGTGAATGTTATAATTTTTTGTACATGTTTATTTTTTTTTTTGCCTTTGGCGCTCATTGCAGCCTAAGTGCTGCGCGTCTGCTTCGCCTCGCTTTGCGAGGTTCGCATGTGTGATGGCGCCGCAACTGAGTGACCAACATTGCAAACGTTCTGAACAGCGTTCTTGGTCCACAACTATATATGTGACTAGTGTATATATATGTATTAAGATTTATTTATATGTCCCTTTTATATACATAACATTACCTAAGAGACTTTGTTCTACAATAAACTGTACAGACTAAGGGCCTCATTCAATTGAGATTTTTCCAATTGAATAGGGCTATATTTAAGCACAGAGCATATTATTTTTAAAGAAGTTTTTAGTTAATTAACTTCTACCCAAAGGCAAGGTCTTCACTAACTAAAAACTTCTGTAAAAAAATATGCTCTGTGCTTATATAGAGCCCTATTCAATTGGAAAAATCTCAATTGAATGAGGCCCTAATAAAGTTTCCTGTCCATTTAGTTTTAATTATTATTGTCTTACACCAAGTCCTGTGAAGCCATTCTAGGGGGTTACCATTAACCAGTTAACTGCTGTGTTCTGCGGCCTCCCCCCCGATATCCCACAGTAAACATACTGGGACCCCCCACGTTTCCCGGCCTATTTGCAGGTATTTCTTGTTTGGCGCAGCTGTGCTTTTACTGCCGCGGGTCCCTGCACAGTTGCTGTCAATACTGCAAAAGATAATTATATGTCTGGTAAGGGACGGATGAGGCCTACTGAAGAAGCAGACAGTGCTGAGTGCCCCTCACCGGGGGTTGTATTACATGAATAAATAGTATTACATGAGGAGTTTAGTTTGGGGGCAAACTTGTATCTTTATTACCCCTTCAGCACCTGATAGTTTACCCCATAAACTCAATGTATTCCATATGCAACTAAACTCTAAATTACCACCAAGGTAGACAAACACTGCGAGGGCTTTAAAAGCTAACACTGCGGCATTTACACAAGTATAATACAGGAAAATTGTTATTTCTTTTTTGTACAGCGTCTCCACTTGTTCTGGCTGCTCTACATGATGGTTCAGAGCAGTATCTTTGAGTCTGTTTAACTGTATATGTTCTGCCCTGGGATTATATACCAGGAAAAACCTCCATGGCCCACAAACCACTGCAGCCCGCAGGGTGATACCTGATGCCCTCTCGGGTGTTGCTTATACAAGTTTATGACATTAATTCCAGACACTGCATGGTGGGCACGTAGAGGGTGGCAGGGTTTACAGAAACCCCAAAACCAGCAGATGGGAACCCTCTCACCACCTAATCTGCCGATGTGAATCCTTTATCCCTGAACTTGTTTTGCTATTTTTCCTATTAACACTATATGACACTATATGGTATAGCTGACAGCTTCATTGAGGCACACAAGCCCCTTCACCGCCACAAGATAGCGATCCAGAAGGGGATATATGTATATATATATATATATATATATATATATGTGTATGTGTGTGTGTGTGTATATATATATATATATATATATACTTATATACTTATATCCCCTTCTGGATCGCCATCTTGTCGCGGTGAAGGGGCTTGTGTACCTCAATGAAGCTGTCAGCTATACCATATAGTGTCACCCATGATGGGTAGATCATAGCAGAGAGGTCAGACAAATCAATTGGAGAAGGTACTGGCAACCCACTCCAGTAACACTGCTAAAAATCCCTTATGGATAAGCACAACGATTATGCCTGGTGTGCTGTGGTCCATAGGGTCACAGAGAGTCAGACACGACTGAATGATAGAACAGCAATATCTATCTATCTATATTTCTATTTATAATGTGTATCTATATAATATGTCCTGCCTTAGTGTTAATATATATGGATGTGCTAAAACTCATTCACCATTTTTTCACCAGTGTGGTATGTTATACTGATAACCGTTTCCATTAATTTAAATAGAAAATGAATGAGAAGTTGTTTATTTAACAGAGTAACCTGATTTATTATATTATTTTCCATGTATGTAGAAGCAAAGCCTGGTGGTTAAAGCCACTGACTATAAAGTAGACTTTTGGGGTTCGAATCGCATATTATAGTTATTATTTAATGCTTTAAACTTATAATTTAAACTAAATATAAAATATTAATGGGAAAAAGTGGAGAAGGGAAATATCCACTGAAGCCTGGTAAATGCAATCAGAAGTATAGAAACTAGTGGGGACACTTTTTAACATCACATGATGTACACCTCATTATCTATGCGGTTTCTTGTGGGCGGGCTTTCAGGGCTATCAAAACAATAGCTAAAAATGACTATAACTAAGGGCCTCATTCAAATGTGATTTGGCCAATTGAATAGGGCTCTATATAAGCACAGAGCATATTTTTTTTACAGAAGTTTTTAGTTAGTGAAGACCTTGCGTTTGGATAGAAGTTCACTAACTAAAAAATTCTGCAAAAAAAATATACTCTGTGCTAATATAGAGCCCTATTCAATTGGCCAAATCACATTTGAATGAGGCCCTAAGTAAATTATTGATCAATTTAAAAAACAGAAACACTTTTTCCACCATCTATCTAATGTTGCAGAGCACATATGGCAACTTTAGTGTCCCTTTAAAATGTAGTTGGAGGTAACACTTCCTAATAGTGCATCATTTTTCTTGAATATAAGCGTCCCTCTTTGGCTATTTTTAATGTTGGGAGATATGCAAAATAAATGCACACAGATGCACCACACTCCTCCCCCGAATATGCATGCTTATTAGTTGTAATGAGTGCGCGTTGAGATTATTAGTTGCATCTGGACTCCTCCTTGGAAGTGTTGCCACAAACCCTTGGACTTAATAAGAGGAAATCAATTGCTGACAGCAGCCTTTCTGCAAAGCTTTAATGTTCATGGCTGTCTGGCCCGGCTGGAATGTTTCCCATGAGATTAATAAGAGACCCTGTCTAAAAAAAGCCGGGCTGCAGATGTTAGGCCTCCTTATCTCCAAGTCCTTAATAATTACACACAGCAAAAGACATATATCAGTATATTCTGCAGACAGCAGCAATTAGCAGGGCAGGCATTGATCTATGAACTAGCCGTGTTTACTCTGGGTGTCAGATAAAGAATGCACATCTCTACCATCTTATCCTGCAAAATGTGGGCAACAATAGATTATATTAATGGTATTATAAAATATATTGAATACAAAGGGAATGTGAGACATAGTGCAATAACATGTGCAAAATAAGTAATGTCGCTGTGTATAATAGTACTAATAATATGATATAAATAATATGCTTTATTTGTAACGCGCCAACATATCCCGTAGTGCTACATAGGGCTAAGTACAATGAAAAACAATATTAACACAATCCAACAAAAAACAAAGCAAAGAGGTGCTCAATAGGAGAATAAACTTAATAGGCTAGTTCTATGGACATGATAAGCCACTCTGAGAGCAACCTCTTTTAGCCACTTGTGCCCTTCACAAGAAGAAATATCCTGTAGTATATCAGCCTGGTGTCACCCAATAGAGAGATCCAGCCCCGAAATACCAGGCAATTCTACCCTGAACAGAAGAAACGGCAAACCACAGACGTGTTTCAGCCTCTCTGGGCCTTGTCAGTGAGGTGTAGCTTAGCTTCTAAGGCACAGTGAGCAAGGAGTCTGTGTCTGGAGACCCCTATCACCCTTAGGGAGACTAATCGCCAAGGGTCAATTGTATAAACAAAAAGAGGTGCACAATCAAAGAACGAACTAACATGAATATGTTAGTTGCATGGATATGATAATCCCCCCGAGTGGAATACATATACATATATATATATATATATATATATGGAGTGAGGTAGCCGTGAGGTAGACATTGAAAAAGAGAGGTCATGAAAGCTCGTCATTCCAATAAACATGTTTGTCCAATAAAAAAGGTATCACTATATACTGTAATACTATTCATTACTATTCATACTATTTATTTATAATATAAATATATATGAGAGAGAGAGCAAGAAAAAATCCATTTGTGTTCACATTTCAATGTCTAAAAATAAGTTTAAAAATGTATTTCCTGCTCATAATCTCAAGAAATAGTTCTTGCACTGCATTTTCTGAGCAGAAAATAATTTTTTAAGAAGTCTAAATGCGAACACATCAAATAAAATATAATTTCTATGTAATGTTCCCAATATGGTTATGGTGGTGGCACTTTCTCATCTTCTCGTACAAGTTTAAACCCAATGAGTCACTATAAAATTATTAAGAAATTTTAAAAAAAAATGTGTTACTCTCCCCTCTTTCCGTTTATTCTTATGTATATGGGTTTTTATCTAGAGAGCTATTGTGAGGTGCTGTAAAGAAGGCAATTTTTGTGTAGTTATTACAAACATTGTTAGTTTTCATACAACCAGTGCAAAAAATGCAAGTCTTAAAGGGACGTGAAACAATTATTTTTTCCATACATTTAAATGAGCAGCTTAAACATCACCAAAATGGTGTCATTCAAAATAACAGGAAGTGCACGGAGCATACATACATCTATATATATCACTGGCAGACAAGTATGACTCATACAGCTATATTACTGCTCATTGGCTGATAGGGGCAAGCCCTCAGATGGTCTAAACATTTGAATATTTTTTTCTACTTTGAGAGATTAATTTGAAAAAGGAAACACAGTATGGTAGATAGGGTCCACTGTGGGCATGTATTAAATTTACCTAATTAAAGAAAAACACTTGAAAATAAGATTTTTTTTTTAGAATGTAATAAAAATAACACATTCTTTATTTTTTTACCATTTTTATATGAAATTATGCTGTAGTGTAGTGGAACCTACCATTTTGACTGGTCTTTCTCGACGTCATCCTCAGGAAGAAACCAATAAGCTCACGCTCTAGGTCTTTCACTGGATTTTCAGTGATGCTTCTGTTCTTCAGCTTTGACACGTTGATCCTTTTGAGGGCCTTATAGCCTTGTGGTTGTCTCTTTGGCATGATCATGAGCTTTATTATGGATACTATGGGCATGTAATCCGTTCAACAGTCAGCGCCGCACGTAGCCTTTGTTACCTTGACATCCTGTCTGTCCCTTTTCCTGATGATGACATAGTAGATTAGATGCTAGTGCTTGGAGCATCCATGGCTGGATTTCTCATTAGGCTAACTAGGCAGTCGCCTAAGGGCGCTTCATTGTGAAGGGTGCCTTATTTCACGCTTCAAAATGCTCCTTTGTATAAAAAATTGATACACTCCAGTTCACAGACTCGCAGCTAGCGGTTGAACAACTGGAACTAGAGCAGGGGTGGGCAAGTTTGGTCCTGGGGTCCCACACAAAGACCTGGATTTGAAGATATCCCTGCTTCATACATGAGAGACAATAGCCTTTTCGGTCATCCTGACTCACCTGTGCATGGAATGGAAATCCTCGAATCTAGGCCTGTGTGCGATCCTCCAGAACTGATCTTGGCCATCTCTGAACTAGAGAGTTACAATAGGGCGGAAGCTGCTGCTAGTGAGTGGTGTTTTCAGGAGTAGCTGATGGCCATTGCTGTTAAACTTGCCTACTCTATTTCTCCCATTGATTTCTTCCCAGGCTGCGGCATCACATCCGACTCTTGCGTTAAGATCACCGAGCAGAATCAGTTTATCTATGCGGTGCACTGACTATAGTGGGGCATCTAATTATTTGTAGAATGGCTCCTTTACATCCTCAGAGTTGGCCATTGTAGGAGCCTATGCACTGAATAAAGGGGCTTGACTTCCATTTTTAAGCGGGAGCTCCATTGTCATGAGTCAGTCACTCTCACCCTTAAGGAAATTGACACGTTTCTGAACAAGATAATTTTTGATGGTAAAGCCAAATCCAGATTTGCGTTGCTCATTGCTCTTGAAACCACTGCAGAAGAATGTCTAGAGACAACCTGATTCTGACAAATGTCCTTCATTAGCAAGGCTGTAATGTCAGCTGTCTGGTGACAAGCGCTCATCTTCTCTCTGGTCTGTCTGCCATGATGTTGTCCAGTAGTGTGTGCACATTCCATACGCCAATGATAATCGGAGTCACCTTAAACCTTGTTATTGTTCGATATGCTGGCCAGGGTGAAGCAGGCCATGTTTTGGGCACCTTTACTAACCCCCTCCTCATTCTATGGAGGTGAGCAATCTTGAACAGGACTTGTCTGATGCTCTGGAAGACACTGAGCTCCACTGCTGCTTCGGTCAATGAAGAACGAACATTAAGTCTGAGCTACCTGTGTGCAGGTCCACGTCTAAAGCTAACAGTGCATTGTCTGTGGTATAAGAGTACAACTTCCAGTGCCCTTATTGGCAATCTCAGTCTCCAAGGTCCCCATGTTCTTAACAAGAAACATGTACACAGTCTCCAAGGTCCCCATGTTCTTAACAAGAAACATGTACACAGTCTCCAAGGTCCCCATGTTCTTAACAAGAAACATGTACTCAGTCTCCAAGGTCCTCATGTTCTTAACAAGAAACATGTACTTAGTCTCCAATGTCCTCATGTTCTTAACAAGAAACATGTACTTTAGTCTCCAATGTCCTAATGTTCGTAACAAGAAACATGTACTTGGTTTCCAAGGTCCTCATGTTCTTAACAAGAAATATGTACTTGGTCTCCAAGGTCCCCATGTTCTTAACAAGAAACATGTACTTGGTCTCCAAGGTCCCCATGTTCTTAACAAGAAACATGTACTTAGTCTCCAAGGTCCCCATGTTCTTAACAAGAAACATGTACTTAGTCTCCAAGGTCCTCATGTTCTTAACAAGAAACATGTACTCAGTCTCCAAGGTTCCCATGTTCTTGACAAGAAACAAGTAGAAGGACACCTACTAAAACAAGTATCTAGGTAGGCAGGATTGTATAGAGTCGCACCATAACTCAAAAAAGGAGAATGACAGGCCTGGGGAAAAATAGCTGTTTCCAGTGTTAAGTTTACTCACAAAATATTTTTTCTATGAATCTCAATAAATTGAAAGGTTGTTTATGCTGACCTTTAAAAGTTATGAAAGTGGATTATTATATGGGGCCTTTAATAAATCTTGGATATATTATCAACTTAAGATTTTGGATTTTTGCTTTTACTTTTATTTCTTTATCAGTTGTTTAAAATTAACTCGCTTTGTTTTTTCTTCCAATATTTGTTATTGATTTTTTTAATGGAAATAGCATAATAGACTTTAGTACAGATACATATGTAAAGAATATATGCAAATAAATCTGCAAAAGTATCCTCTCTCTGATGGAACATTGAGCTGAAAAAGGGAGAGTGTGGATATTCAAATAGACTCATGCACAGATATTTATCAAAACTAATAAAAAGCATCATTCCTCTTGTTTTTACTTACAAAACAGGCCTGACATGGCGGGTATCTAGATTGTCATTCTGGGGACTGATAACTAAGAGGAGAAGGAGAATGCTGTGTTTTTGAGGGAAGCCAAACCCGTTAGCTGTTTATGGTCCTTTCAGAGCCTGAGGGAGGGGGAGAGTTTTCCTGCAGCTGTGACAGGCAAGAGGGGAAAGGCAGAAGTAGTATAAATAACTGATACCTTCTATATGTCAATTCTTACATTACACTATTAACAAAGGTCTGCGTGGTTCGAACTATGGTATTCCCATTAGTAACATACGGATGTGAGAGCTGGACCATAAAGAAGTCGGAGCGCCATAGAATTGACACCTTTGAATTGTGGTGTTGGAGAAATCTGCTTAGAGTCCCTTGGACTGCGAGAAGATCAGTACTTCAGGAAATCAAGCTATGATCATAAGGCTGAAGCTCAAATATTTTGGCCATATCACGGCAGGATTCCTTAGAAAAGACTCTAATGCTGGGAAAGATTGAAGGCACAAGAAGAAGGGGACAACCAAAGCGTAGATGCATAGATGAGATCATTGAATCGATGAACATGAACTTAATTGAGCTCAGAGAGGTGGTGACTGACAAATGTACCTGGCGTGCTGCAGTCCATCGGGTCACGGAGAGTCGGACACGACTGAACGACTAAACAATAATATGTCAGTATACACAAAGGAGCAGGGTGATATAGACACAGTGAACTTTCCCATAAACTCACACACTCCTGTTTGTTTTACTATAGTGCAGCACACTGCAAGTCTACCACTTCACCCCTTACAAAAAAATGCTCTTAATCCCTGACTAGAGGGGACGGGGCTATGTGTAAACCATAAATTAACTGAAATGTTAATACATTGTCTTGCAAATAAAGTACTACTGTCAGGGATGCGCCCGTTTTTTGCCTAGTTAGAATTCCAGCCATGGTAACAAACATATAAATGTCTATGCATGATGTATCCTCTTTCCTGCTAGCAGTTGTGCACTTGTTAAAGTGCCTCATACCTCCTATGAAACAGGATTTAAAGCAATAAAACATACAGGGTCTAATAACAATAATTAAGGAACTAGCAGACCGATTTTAATAGCTTTCAGGTAAACAATGTGAATCATATGTTGTAAGCTAGATGGAGACAGCATGTTATTTACAGATGGCTTTAATGTTGACTTCATTAACACACACCCTTAAACTAACAAGCAGTGAATACACAGTCCTTTAGGTGATAGATACACCGGCCCTTTAAAAACATAATTTTTTTTGGTTGACTTAAAACCAATTTCAACATTTAATGGAGGATTTAATTTAAACCCAAATCTCTCTATATGTAACCTTACTTCATGTCCCTCAATGGATCTTCTTTATTTAAAGGGACATGGTATACATCAGTACTGGTCTACATCATCAAACACAGCACCGAAAGAAAAATGTATTTAATTTTAAAGAACAATAAAAACTGGCGATACAATATACTAACAGTGTTTAAGTGGTAAAACTGTTTACATTTTAAGATTCATACATATTTCAAGATGTTTTATATGAGTTTTTTTTTTTTTTATAAGCTACCGGTAGTTATTACTTCAACTGCCTGCCTCCCTGCAGAGTGTGTGCAAATGGTAATAATACTCTTATTGCTGCAACCAAAAAAATCAGATTAGAATGTTCCAAAGGAGTAAGCTTAAAGGGTACTGGGATCTTAGCCTCTAACCCCTAACCCTAACACTAACCCCTAAACACTAACGCTGAACCCTAAGCCTAACACCTAACGCTAGGAAATTGAGGAAAATTTCAGCTGAAATTCATAAACATGTCGGCCACACGAGCTAGTGGCCACTTGCCGGCACTGCTGGTGGCCAACCAACAGGAAAGGCCCAGGAACCATAAAAAGACAAATATGAACATTTAGAGAAAGCTTTTAATTTATTGTCTATTCAGGAAAATATCAATAATGGATGCATGCAGAGACTCCTGTTTAAACTGTTTATTATTAGGTTAAATCAACAGTTTGTGGTCAGAGGCCCTCATTCAATTGCAATTTGGCCAATTGAATAGGGCTCTAAATAAGCACATAACATATATTTTTTAAAGACGTTTTTAGTTAGTAAGCATCTATCCAAAAGCAAGATTTTCACTAACTAAAAACTTCTTTAAAAAAATATGCTATGTGCTTATTTAGAGCCCTATTCAATTGGATAAATCGCAATTAAATGAGGCCCATAATATTTAAACAATTAGAGTGCTTGATTAGGGTGGGGGAAAATTTATAACTGCATGATAACTTTGGGGGGCATTGTTTTGTCACCACAGAGACAAAAATAGTGTAATCCTTATTATTAAAGTAGCTACAGTGCTTTGCAAAAGTATTCACCCCCCTTGGCATTTTTCGTGTTTTGTTGCCTCACAACCTGGAATTAACATGGATTGTTTGAGGACTTGCATCATTTAATTTGCAGAACATGCCACAACTTTGATTTTGATTGTAAAGCGAACAACAAACAGGACAAAATAACAGAAAAAGTCAATGTGCATAACTATTCACCCCCCTAAAGTCAATACTTTGTAGACCCACCTTTTTGTGGCAATCACAGCTCCAAGTTGCTTTGGATAAGTCTCTATGAGCTTGCCACATCTTACCACTGGGATTTTTGCCCATTCCTCCTTGAAAAACTTCTCCAGCTCCTTCAAGTTGGATGGTTTGCGCTTGTGAACAGCAATCTTTAAGTCTGACCACAGATTTTCTATTGGACTGAGGTCTAGGCTGTGACTAGGCCATTCCAACACATTTACATGTTTCCCCTTAAACCCCCCAAGTGTTGCTTTAGCAGTGTGTTTGGGGTCATTGTCCTGCTGGAAGGTGAACCTCCGTCCTAGCCTCAAATCGCATGCAGAGTGGTACATGTTACTATCCCTGTATTTAGCACCATCCATCTTTCCCTCAACTTTGACCAGTTTCCCAGTCCCGGCTTCTGAAAAACATCCCCACAACATGATGCTGCCACCACCATGTTTCACTGTAGGGATGGTGTTCTTTGTGTGGTGCGATGTGTTGGGTTTGCGCCAGACATAGCGTTTTCTTTGATGGCCAAAGAGACCAGAGCACCTTCCTCCATACATTTTGGGAGTCTCCCACATGCCTTTTTGCAAACCCAAAACGGGTCATTTTGTTTATTTGCCGAAAGTAATGTCTTTCTTCTTTCCACTCTGCAATAAAGCCCATCTCTATGGACTGTACAGCATATTCTCATCCTATGTACAGATACTCCAGTCTCTGCTGTAGAACTCTGCAGCTCCTCCAGGGTTACCTTAGGTCTCTGTGCTGCCTCTCTGATTAATGCCCTCCTTGCCTGGTCCGTGAGTTTTGGTGGGCGGCCGTCTCTTGGCAGGTTTGCTGTTGTGTCATGTTCTTTCCATTTGGTTCTGATAAATTTGATGGTGCTCCTGGGAATCATTAACGATTTGGATATTTTTTTATAATCTAACCCTGACTTGTACTTCTCAACAACATTGGAGAGTTCATTGGTCTTCATGGCAGTGTTTGGTTAGTTGTGCCTCCTGCTTAGGTGTTGCACATGCCAATTTTCTGTTTTCTATTTATAAAAAATATTTTTATGTATATATTTTTCTCATTTCACTTCACCAATTTAGACTATTGTGTTCTGATCCATCACATAACATTGAGATTAACAAAACATTGAATTTAAGGCTGTCATGTAACAATATAGGTAAAAAGTCAAGGGGGGTGAATACTTTTGGAAGGCACTGTAATTAGTATTTAGGAGTCAGGAAGGAAAAAACAGAGGGGAGGAGGATGTGTTATATCATTGGAGCTTTTAGTATTTGTCACCAACCACTTTTCCCTGCACATGCTCAGAAGCAGGCGGTTGCAAGTCCTTCTCCTTCAGAAATATAAACACCCCTCTCACATATTCAATTTCCAACAAAGCATCTTGAACACCTCTAGGGTTCATTAAAAGCCTAAAAATATTTATTTTTCAAACTAAAAACTATCTTTATGATATTGTGTTTATTATATTGCTGTGTATTATATTATTACGTTCTGCTTAATTATGCTCTTAGCAAGGCTGATTTTTTTATTCTGATAAATATATTTTTTTCATTATACAATGATCTTTTCATCAGGAAAAATTGTAAGATAACAGGTTCCCACATCTAGCTGTATCCATGTTATAAGTATATAAACAATGTACAGTGGAATTTAAGACCCCAGCACAGTCTCATTTCAACACTGGCCCTTTAAATAGTTTTTGTAACATTTAATTCCCACCATTTTTACAAAATTAGCTTAAAACTTCATGGGAAACAGCGGAGACCGTACATGGTATACAGAGGGATCCATAAGGGATTTATTTAATACACTTCTCTTGTTTTATAACTAAATCACAGAATACGTTGGCAGTTTTATTGAGCCCAGATGGCAGCTATTTATACTCACAATAGAAGCAGAGAAGCCGTCGTTAAAAAAAACACTAAACTTTTTATAGTTTTTATGATTGCAAAGTTTCTTGATGCTTATATTGTAGTCCAAGCCACAAGTAGGAGGTTAGCACCCCTCTAAGATGATGTTATTAATAAGTAGAGGATTCTAGCAGACATAGGGGGCATTAATCATGCATTTAATTGAGAGTTTTAAACATTACAAAAGTTGATTTTTTGCATGAAAAAATATTAAGGAATATGTCATTGAAACTAACAACAAACGGTTTAATGATGTTATAAGTGATATATATGCATTTATAGAGATATATGGAGATTTCTTCCTTCCCCTGTACAATACTGTACTGCGTATACAGAGCAGCACCATCCTCCACCCCCTGTTTTTTGTTTCTTAGTGTTTTTAATTATTTGATTAGTGCACTATTTTAGAACAAGTGTGTCTTTTCCTAAATACCCTAATAAAATCATCTTGTTGCATTCCTATGATTAGCAAATATTTTGCATATGAGGCCTGCATAAAAGTATCATAAAACATTATCAATACCATCACTATATTTATATCAGGCTCACAGTGATACAACAACTACTATCTATTACACCTACTTGTTAAAATTAAGGTGGCCTTTATTGAAAATCCAAGAATATTATGGGACAGTGACACCTTTTTGACTTATATTTATAACTTTAGGATTGACACACTTCTACTTCTTTTATATTTATGGCGTCTCATCCTGGACTACACTGAATATTCCCTAATTTCCCTATTAAAATCTTTTTTCCCTTAATATTATTTAGTGTTAAGCACTAGGAAATTGTATAGGTTACTAGATTATATTCGATCATACATTAATCTGTAGATCTCATTGGCTGGCAGAGGACAAGCCCCCAAGAGCAGTTACATGAATACTACCCATGTATAGCGCTGCTGAATATGTTGGCGAGTCAGAAATAAAGGATAGTATTTGGTTGTGCTCTGATATCCTTATTTGAAAAGAAATCACACTGTGACACATTAGAAAAAATACCCTCTTCCAGATGCAACAAACAAAAAATAATTTCCATGCGCTTTTAAATAACTTCCTAATTATTATTTTGTGTTTCTGTGTTTATAACACATGAATGAACTATATATATATATATATATATATATATATATATATATATATATATATATATATATATATATACTAGCGTATTGCCCGTCCAAAAATGACGGCAATGAGATGTGTATGTTTGGAACGTTGTATAGTTATTAATATACATATGGAGCATACCTTGACATCCTGTCTGTCCCTTTTCCTGATGATGACATAGTAGATTAGATGCTAGTGCTTGGAGCATCCATGGCTGGATTTCTCATTAGGCTAACTAGGCAGTCGCCTAAGGGCGCTTCATTGTGAAGGGTGCCTTATTTCACGCTTCAAAATGCTCCTTTGTATAAAAAATGGATACACTCCAGTTCACAGACTCGCAGCTAGCGGTTGAACAACTGGATCTAGAGCAGGGGTGGGCAAGTTTGGTCCTGGGGTCCCACACAAAGACCTGGATTTGAAGATATCCCTGCTTCATACAGGAGAGACAATAGCCTTTTCGGTCATCCTGACTCACCTGTGCAGGGAATGGAAATCCTCGAATCTAGGCCTGTGTGCGATCCTCCAGAACTGATCTTGGCCATCTCTGAACTAGAGAGTTACAATAGGGCGGAAGCTGCTGCTAGTGAGTGGTGTTTTCAGGAGTAGCTGATGGCCATTGCTGTTAAACTTGCCTACTCTATTTCTCCCATTGATTTCTTCCCAGGCTGCGGCATCACATCCGACTCTTGCGTTAAGATCACCGAGCAGAATCAGTTTATCTATGCGGTGCACTGACTATAGTGGGGAATCTAATTATTTGTAGAATGGCTCCTTTACATCCTCAGAGTTGGCCATTGTAGGAGCCTATGCACTGAATAAAGGGTCTTGTCTTCCATTTTTAAGCGGGAGCTCCATTGTCATGAGTCAGTCACTCTCACCCTTAAGGAAATTGACACGTTTCTGAACAAGATAATTTTTGATGGTAAAGCCAAATCCAGATTTGCGTTGCTCATTGCTCTTGAAACCACTGCAGAAGAATGTCTAGAGACAACCTGATTCTGACAAATGTCCTTCATTAGCAAGGCTGTAATGTCAGCTGTCTGGTGACAAGCGCTCATCTTCTCTCTGATCTGTCTGCCGTGATGTTGTCCAGTAGTGTGTGCACATTCCATACGCCAATGATAATCGGAGTCACCTTAAACCTTGTTATTGTTCGATATGCTGGCCAGGGTGAAGCAGGCCATGTTTTGGGCACCTTTACTAACCCCCTCCTCATTCTATGGAGGTGAGCAATCTTGAACAGGACTTGTCTGATGCTCTGGAAGACACTGAGCTCCACTGCTGCTTCGGTCAATGAAGAACGAACATTAAGTCTGAGCTACCTGTGTGCAGGTCCACGTCTAAAGCTACCAGTGCATTGTCTGTGGTATAAGAGTACAACTTCCAGTGCCCTTATTGGCAATCTCAGTCTCCAAGGTCCCCATGTTCTTAACAAGAAACATGTACACAGTCTCCAAGGTCTCCATGTTCTTAACAAGAAACATGTACTTAGTCTCCAATGTCCTCATGTTCTTAACAAGAAACATGTACTTGGTCTCCAAGGTCCTCATGTTCTTAACAAAAAACATATACTCAGTCTCCAAGGTCCCCATGTTCTAAACAAGAAACATGTACTTAGTCTCCAAGGTCCTCATGTTCTTAACAAGAAACATGTACTTGGTCTCCAAGGTCCCCATGTTCTTAACAAGAAACATGTACTCAGTCTCCAAGGTCCCCATGTTCTTAACAAGAAACATGTACTTGGTCTCCAAGGTCCCCTTGTTCTTAACAAGAAACATGTACTCAATCTCCAAGGTCCCCATGTTCTTAACAAGAAACATGTACTCAGTCTCCAAGGTTCCCATGTTCTTGACAAGAAACAAGTAGAAGGACACCTACTAAAACAAGTATCTAGGTAGGCAGGATTGCATAGAGTCGCACCATAACTCAAAAAAGGAGAATGACAGGCCTGGGGGAAAATAGCTGTTTCCAGTGTTAAGTTTACTCACAAAATATTTTTTCTATGAATCTCAATAAATTGAAAGGTTGTTTATGCTGACCTTTAAAAGTTATAAAAGTGGATTATTATATTGGGCCTTTAATAAATCTTGGATATATTATCAATTTAAGATTTTGGATTTTTGCTTTTACTTTTATTTCTTTATCAGTTGTTTAAAATTAACTCTCTTTGTTTTTTCTTCCAATATTTGTTATTGATTTTTTTAATGGAAATAGCATAATAGACTTTAGTACAGATACATATGTAAAGAATATATGCAAATAAATCTGCAAAAGTATCCTCTCTCTGATGGAACATTGAGCTGAAAAAGGGAGAGTGTGGATATTCAAATAGACTCATGCACAGATATTTATCAAAACTAATAAAAAGCATAATTCCTCTTGTTTTTACTTACTAAACAGACCTGACATGGCGGGTATCTAGATTGTCATTCTGGGGACTGATAACTAAGAGGAGAAGGAGTTTTTGAGGGAAGCCAAACCCATTAGCTGTTTATGGTCCTTTCAGAGCCTGAGGGAGAGGAAGAGCTTGGCTGAAGCTGAGACTGGCAGGAGAGGAAAGGCAGATGTAGTATAAAGAACTGATACCTTCTATATGTCAATTCTTACATTACACTATTAACAAAGGTCTGCGTGGTTCGAACTATGGTATTCCCATTAGTAACATACGGATGTGAGAGCTGGACCATAAAGAAGTCGGAGCGCCATAGAATTGACATCTTTGAATTGTGGTGTTGGAGAAATCTGCTTAGAGTCCCTTGGACTGCGAGAAGATCCAATAAATCAGTACTTCAGGAAATCAAGCTATGATCATAAGGCTGAAGCTCAAATATTTTGGCCATATCATGAGACGGCAGGATTCCTTAGAAAAGACTCTAATGCTGGGAAAGATTGAAGGCACAAGAAGAAGGGGACAACCAAAGCGTAGATGCATTAATGAGATCATTGAATCGATGAACATGAACTTAATTGAGCTCAGAGAGGTGGTGACTGACAAATGTACCTGGCGTGCTGCAGTCCATAGGGTCACGGAGAGTCGGACACGACTGAACGACTAAACAATAATATGTCAGTATACACAAAGGAGCAGGGTGATATAGACACAGTGAACTTTTCCATAAACTCACACACTCCTGTTTGTTTTACTATAGTGCAGCACACTGCAAGTCTACCACTTCACCCCTTACAAAAAAAATGCTCTTAATCCCTGACTAGAGGGGGCGGGGCTATGTGTAAATCATAAATTAACTGAAATGTAAATACATTGTCTTGCAAATAAAGTACTACTGTCAGGGATGCGCCCCTAGGCGACTTCCTTGTTTGCCTAGTTAGAATTCCAGCCATAGTGACAAACATATAAATGTCTATGCATGATATATCCTCTTTCCTGCTATCAGTTGTGCACTTGTTAAAGTGCCTCATACCTCCTATGAAACAGGATTTAAAGCAATAAAACATACAGGGTCTAATAACAATAATTAAGGAACTAGCAGACCGATTTTTAATAGCTTTCAGGTAAACAATGTGAATCATATGTTGTAAGCTAGATGGAGACAACATGTTATTTACAGATGGCTTTAATGTTGACTTCATTAACACACACCCTTAAACTAACAAGCAGTGAATACTCAGTCCTTTAGGTGATGGATACACCGGCCCTTTAAAAACATAATTTTTTTTGGGTTGACCTCAAACTAACTTCAACATTTAATGGAGGATTTCATTTAAACCCAAATCTCTCTAGGTGTAACCTTACTTCATGTCCCTCAATGGATCTTCTTTATTTAAAGGGACATGGTATACATCAGTACTGATCTACATCATCAAACACAGCACCGAAAGAAAAATGTATTTAATTTTAAAGAACATTAAAAACTGGCGATACAATATACGAACAGTGTTTTTTTTTTATAACCTAGTTTTTACTTCAACTGCCTGCCTCCCTGCAGAGTGTGTGCAAATGGTAACAAAACTCTCATTGCTGCAACCCAAAAAAATCAGATAAGGATAAGGAGTAAGCTTAAAGGGTACTGGGATCTTAGCCTCTAACCCCTAACCCTAACTGTAACACTAACCCCTAAACACAAACGCTGAACCCAAAGCCTAACACCTAACGCTAGGAAATTGAGGAAAATCTCAGCTGAAATTCATAAAAATATCGGCCACACAAGCTGGTGGCCATTCGCCAGCACAGCTGGTGGCCAACCAACAGGAAAGGCCCAGGAACCGTAAAAATGTATTCTTGCATTAAAGACACATATGAACATTTAGAGAAAGCTTGTAATTTATGGTCTATTAAGGATAATACCAATAATGGATGCATGCAGAGACTCCTGTTTAAACTGTTTATTATTAGGTTAAATCAACAGTTTGTGGTCATAATATTAAAACAATTAGAGTGCTTGATAAGGGTGGGGGAAAAGATCTAACTGCATGATAACTTTGGGGGTTATTGTTTTGTCACCACAGAGACAAAAATAGTGTAATCCTTATTAGTACATTAAAGTAGCTCGGGCGCCTTGCAAAAGTATTCACCCCCTTGGCATTTTTCGTGTTCTGTTGCCTCACAACCTGGAATTAACATGGATTGAGGATTTGCATCATTTAATTTACAGAACATGCTACAGCTTTGATTTTTATTGTAAAGCGAGCAACAAATAGGACAAAATAACAGAAAAAGTCAATGTGCATAACTATTCACCCCCCTAAAGCCAATACTTTGTAGAGCCACCTTTTGCGGCAATCACAGCTCCAAGTCGCTTTGGATAAGTCTCTATGAGCTTGCCACATCTTACCACTGGGATTTTTGCCCATTCCTCCTTGAAAAACTGCTCCAGCTCCTTCAAGTTGGATGGTTTGCGCTTGTGAACAGCAATCTTTAAGTCTGACCACAGATTTTCTATTGGATTGAGGTCTGGGCTGTGACTCGGCCATTCCAACACATTTACATGTTTCCCCTTAAGCCCCTCAAGTGTTGCTTTAGCAGTGTGTTTGGGGTCATTGTCCTGCTGGAAGGTGAACCTCCGTCCTAGACTCAAATCGTGCACAGAGTTTTACTCAAGAATATCCCTGTATTTAGCACCATCCATCTTTCCCTCAACTCTGACCAGTTTCCCAGTCCCGGCTGCTGAAAAACACCCCCACAGCATGATGCTGCCACCACCATGTTTCACTGTGGGGATGGTGTTCTTTGGGTGATGTGATGTGTTGGTTTGCGCCAGACATAGCGTTTTCTTTGATGGCCAAAAAGTTAAATTTTAGTCTCATCAGACCAGAGCACCTTCCTCCATACATTTTGGGAGTCTCCCACATGCCTTTTTGCAAACCCAAAACGGGCCATTTTGTTTATTTGCCGAAAGTAATGGCTTTCTTCTGGCCACTCTGCCATAAAGCCCAACTCTATGGAGCGTACGGCTTATTGTCGCCCTATGTACAGATACTCCAGTCTCTGCTGTGGAACTCTGCAGCTCCTCCAGGGTTACCTTAGGTCTCTGTGCTGCCTCTCTGATTAATGCCCTCCTTGCCCGGTCCATGAGTTTTGGTGGGCGGTCGTCTCTTGGCAGGTTTGCTGTTGTGCCATGTTCTTTCCATTTGGTTATGATAGATTTGATGGTGCTCCTGGGGATCATCAAAGATTTGGATATTTTGTTTATAACCTAACCCTGACTTGTACTTCTCAACAACATTGTCCCTTACTTGTTTGGAGAGTTCCTTTCTCTTCATGGCAGTGTTTTGGTTAGTGGTGCCTCCTGCTTAGGTGTTGCAGCCTCTGGAGCCTTTCAGAAAAGGTGTGTATATGTAATGACAGATCATGTGACACTTAGATTGCACACAGGTGGACATCATTTCACTAATTATGTGACTTCTGAAGGTAATTGGTTGCACCAGAGCTTTTTATGGGCTTCATAACAAAGGGGGGGAATAGATACACACATGACAATTTTCTGTTTTCTATTTTCTATTTCTAAAAAATCATTTTGTGTATATATTTTTCTCATTTCACTTCACCAATTTAGACTATTGTGTTCTGATCCATCACATAACATTCAGATTAACAAAACATTGAATTTAAGGCTGTCATGTAACAATATAGGTAAAAAGTCAAGGGGGGTGAATACTTTTGGAAGGCACTGTAATTAGTATTTAGGAGTCAGGAAGGAAAAAACAGAGGGGAGGAGGATGTGTTATATCATTGGAGCTTTTAGTATTTGACATCAACCACTTTTCCCTGCACATGCTCAGAAGCAGGCGGTTGCAAGTCCTACTCCTTCAGAAATATAAACACCCCTCTCACATATTTAGTTTCCAACAAAGCATCATGAACACCTCTAGGGTCCATTAAAAGCCTCAAAATGTTTATTTTTCAAACTAAAAACTATCTTTATGATATTGTGTTTATTATTATACTATGTATTATATTATTATGTTCTGCTTAATTATGCTCTTAGCAAGACTGATTTTTTTTATTCTGATAAATATATTTTTTTCATCATACAAAAAGGAAAAATTGTAAGATAACAGGTTCCCACATCTAGCTGTGTCCATGTAATAAGTATATAAACAATGTACAGTGGAATT
Source organism: Discoglossus pictus (assembly GCA_027410445.1). Taxonomy (NCBI): domain Eukaryota; kingdom Metazoa; phylum Chordata; class Amphibia; order Anura; family Alytidae; genus Discoglossus; species Discoglossus pictus. The sequence goes on from CM050167.1 coordinate 382,776,203, forward strand.
TAAGACCCCAGCACAGTCTCATTTTAAACACTGGCCCTTTAAATAGTTTTTGTAACATTTAATTCCCACCATTTTTACAAAATTAGCTTAAAACTTCATGGGAAACAGCGGAGACCGTACATGGTATACAGAGGGATCCATAAGGGATTTATTTAATACACTTCTCTTGTTTTATAACTAAATCACAGAATACGTTGGCAGTTTTATTGAGCCCAGATGGCAGCTATTTATACTCACAATAGAAGCAGAGAAGCCGTCGTTAAAAAAAACACTAAACTTTTTATAGTTTTTATGATTGCAAAGTTTCTTGATGCTTATATTGTAGTCCAAGCCACAAGTAGGGGGTTAGCACCCCTCTAAGATGATGTTATTAATAGGTAAAGGATTCTAGCAGACATAGGGGGCATTAATCACAAACTGCTGTTTTTTCATGCATTTAATAGAGAGTTTTAAACATTACAAAAGTTGATTTTTTTGCATGAAAAAATATTAAGGAATATGTCATTGAAACTAACAACAAACGGTTTAATGATGTTATAAGTGATATATATGCATTTATACAGATATATGGAGATTTCTTCCTTCCCCTGTACAATACTGTACTGCGTATACAGAGCAGCACCATCCTCCACCCCCTGTTTTTTGTTTCTTAGTGTTTTTAATTATTTGATTAGTGCACTATTTTTAGAACATGTGTGTCTTTTACTAAATACCCTAATAAAATCATCTTGTTGCATTCCTATGATTAGCAAATATTTTGCATATGAGGCCTATTATCAATACCATCACTATATTTATATCAGGCCCACAGTGATACAACAACTACTATCTATTACACCTACTTGTTAAAATTAAGGTGGTCTCTATTGAAAATCCCAGAATATTATGGGACAGTGACACCTTTTTGACTTATATTTATAACTTTAGGATTGACACACTTCTACTTCTTTTATATTTATGGCGTCTCCTCCTGGACTACACTGAATATTCCCTAATTTCCCTATTCAAATCTTTTTTCCCTTAATATTATTTAGTGTTAAGCACTAGGAAATTGTAAAGGGTTACTAGATTATATTCGATCATACATTAATCTGTAGATCTCATTGGCTGGCAGAGGACAAGCCCCCAAGAGCAGTTACATGAATACTACCCATGTATAGCGCTGCTGAATATGTTGGCGAGTCAGAAATAAAGGATAGTATTTGGTTGTGCTCTGATATCCTTATTTGAAAAGAAATCACACTGTGACACATTAGAAAAAAATATCCTCTTCCAGATGCAACAAACAAAAATAATTTCCATGCGCTTTTAAATAACTTCCTAATTAACTTCCTAATATATATATACTAGCGAATTGCCCGTCAAAAAATGACGGCAATGAAATTGTAAGATAGCTAATGCTGTTTGGTGTCTAATAATGAAATATGTAATACATTACTAAATGAATATACTGTACCTATTTTGAAGCATTGTGATGAAGAGCTGGCAATCTGTGTTGATGTTGCTGCAGCATTAGTGGTGTGGAGCTGCTGTGTAAGCGTGCTGAATGTGTGCAGTGTGTGGTATGAATATCCGTAGGTGGTTTGTGGCGTTTTGCGAGTTTCTTGTGGTGTTTTGCGAGTTTGTTGTGGTGTTTTGCGAGTTTAGAGTGCTGTAGCCTCGTTTTCGTTTTGTTCGGCGGCCATTTTTTCTGTCGCTTAGATTTTTTTTTAGTCTCAAAACTCTTTTATTTCGAGTAAAATCGAGGTGTAAGTTGCATTTTTGAGGTCCTGGGTGCTCCCTCTTGGTGTAGGTAAGGTTTTTATGTATGTGCTGTGTGTATGTATTGTGTTTTAAATGTTTGTATGTCGGCGTGTTGCGTCCGATGTTTGCGAGGTCGTAATGTGTGGTAACGTGTTTCGTAGGTTGTTTGCGTTCCTCGTAAAATTTAGCGAGTGTCGTAATTTGTGTGTCGTGTTTTTTGAGTAGCGACGTGAAGTTTGCAAGAGTTTGAGGCCCTTGCCCAGTGACCTCGCCAGCAACTGAGTCCCTCGCTTCGCGAGGGGCCTCAGTTGCTGGCATGGAGCGCCTTCGGCGCTCCATGCCAGCAACTGAGGCCCTTGCCCAGTGACCTCGCTACGCGAGGGCCGCGGGCTCGCTACGCGAGCCCGCAAGCGTGAGCAACGACCCGTACGCTCACAACTATATATGTGATATATATATAGTGGATATACATGCCAGCAACTGAGGCCCTTGCCCAGTGACCTCGCCAGCAACTGAGGCCCTCGCTTTGCGAGGGGCCTCAGTTGCTGGCATGGAGCGCCTTCGGCGCTCCATGCCAGCAACTGAGGCCCTTGCCCAGTGACCTCGCTACGCGAGGGCCGCGGCTCGCTGCGCGAGCCACGGCCCTCGCTTCGCGAGCCACGGCCCTCGCTTTGCGAGGGCCGCGGGCTCGCTACGCGAGCCCGCAAGCGTGAGCAACGACCCGTACGCTCACAACTATATATGTGATATATATATAGTGGATATAAAAAGTCTACACACCCCTGTTAAAATGTCAGGTTTCTGTGCTGTAAAAAAATGAGACAAAGATAAATGATTTCAGAACTTTTTCCACCTTTAATGTGACCAATAAACTGTACAACTCAAATGAAAAACAAACTGAAATCTTTAAGGTGGAGGGAAGAAAAAATATAAAAATGAAATAATGTTTTTTAAATTTATTTTTAAACTTGCAAAACATAATATAGTCTCTAATGTATGTACATAGAATGGCTTTAATTATAATATATATATATATATATATATATATATATATATATATATATATACCGTATTTATCGGCGTATAACACACACTTTTTCTCCCTGAAAATAGGGAGCAAATGATAGGTGCGTGTTATACGCCGATATTCCCTCCCTCCTCCTCATCCTCAACCTCCCTCCTCATTCCAAACGCCCCTCCGCATTTTAAACCCCCACCCCTCCTCAACCTAAACCCCCCTAAATACCTCCCCCTCACTTACCTACTTGTGCTTCGGCCTCCGCTCCGCTCCTTGACCCATATATGCTAATGACGTCACATGCGCGCCGAGTCAAGGAGCGGAGCGGAGGCCGGAGCACAAGCAGGTAAGTGAGGGGGAGGTATTTAGGGGGGTTTAGGTTGAGGAGGGGGGTTTAGGTTGAGGAGGGGGTTTAGGTTGAGGAGGGGGTTTAGGTTGAGGAGGGGGGGTTAGAATGAGGAGGGGGGGTTAGAATGAGGAGGGGGGGTTAGAATGAGGAGGGGGGGTTAGAATGAGGAGGGAGGTTGAGGATAGGGGGGTTGAGGTTGAGGATAGGGGGGTTGAGTAAGGAGGATGAGGATGGGGGGTTGAGGAGGGGGTTTGAGGAGGGGGTTTGAGGATAAGGGGTTGACGAAGGTGGATGAGGATAGGGGGTTGAGGAAGGTGGATGAGGATAGGGGGTTGAGGAAGGTGGATGAGGATAGGGGGTTGAGGAAGGTGGATGAGGATAGGGGGTTGAGGAAGGTGGATGAGGATGGGGGGTTGAGGAGGGGGTTTAAGGAGGGAGGTTGAGGAGGGGTTGAGGATGGGGGGGTTATGGAGGGAGGATGAGGAGGGAGTATGAGGAGGGGGTTGAGGAGGAAGGTTGAGGAGGGGGGTTGAGGTTGAGGAGGGGGGTTGAGGTTGAGGAGGGGGTTGAGTATGAGGAGGGAGGTTGAGGATGAGGAGGGGGGTTGAGGTGGAGGAGGGGGGGTTGAGGAAGGAGAATGAGGATGGGGGGTGGAGGATGGGGGTTTGAGGAGGGGGATGAGGAGGGAGGTTGAGGTTGAGGATTTTGCTTCAAAGTTTTTTATTTGAAAAAAAAAAAATTCCCTGAAATTTCCTTCTTAAATTGAGGTGCGTGTTATACGCCGGTGCGTGTTATATGCCGATAAATACGGTATATATTTTATATTTTAATTTAATTTTGTAATTTTTAACTTTGGCCAATGAGGCAGTCAGTGTGCAGCCACTTTTTGTTAGTTTTAACCTGGTATAGGCATGATTTAACTATTTTTTGTTCAATGCTTATAAGACCACTCTGGTACATTTTTATGCTGATTTTCAAATTACTAGCTATCTGGCAGCTGTTTAATTATTCAGAAGTTGTGAATTACGGTAATCTGGTAGGATTGTTAATTAGTAATTGTTTAGAAAATCGGCAAAACCCAAACATTGACATCACTAATGAAATTAAGTGGGGGCATGGTCACATATTCATCACCACACAGGAATAGGAGAAGATAAGTCCCGACTCCTGAAAATTTAAACAGTTTCCAGGTGACTCAGTTGCCTCCAGACAAACAATGTGAGTCTGTTTGTGAGTTTTCAATCTTGTGTGTGTGGTTTGGGAACAAGCTCCACGTACGTTTGATTTTAAGCTCAAATACAAGGTCCTCCATTCTTTTGTAATGTGTTAAAATTGTTTTTGCTTTAGGGTTAACCCCTATATAACATTACGTGATATGTTGGCGTGTTACAAATAAAGGATCACAATAATAAATGTGAAAGGTGGGCAGTTAACATTAATTTTAAAACAAATTTAACTACGAAATACTTTATTATGGACATTATAAGCGCAAAGGTGAACTAGATACTCATGACCCTTTATCTGGGTCTTACACTGGCCCTTTAAATGCATTGTTTTAGTCCCATATCCATGTCAATGTAGTCTCCCAGGAATAGTAGGATAATTAGCATTCTTCTATCTCCATCACTGCTGAGCTGCTGAGGACTTCAAGTATGTGGATTTATCTCCTGATTACAGGGTTTGGTCATGATGATGGTTTAGGGAATGTCACTAAGGTACTTGGCGTAGGATCAATCTCCAGAGTCACCAGTGCAAACAAAGTGATGATCAGCTCATGGCTGCCCATTCCATGTGTGCTCCAGAGCACGAGCTCTCGACCATTTTGGTCTGGGGAGCGACTGGTTAACCTCCTATATTCTTACTTTGAGGAAATGAACAGCCTGGCATGCCGATGACTTTAAATTTTTCTCACTAATTTCCTAATAAGTGCTGTTCAGTCGTTCAGTCATGTCCGACTCTCCACGACCCTATGGACCACAGCACAACAGGTATATCTATCATTATGTCCCCGGTTGTGCTTATCTATAAGGTGTTCTTGGCAAAGATACTGGAGTGGATTGCCAGTTCCTTCTCCAGTGGACCGTGATTTGTCTGACCTCTCTGCTATGACCTGACAGCTTCATTGAAGTACATAAGCCCCTTCACCATAACAAGGCGCTAGAAGCTGATATTTAAGATTTAAAGAAGGTTCCTGGATGTTACTTGGTATATAATATCCCTGCGTATATATATTTACTTTTATGTACTTTATTTTATTAAGAAGTGATTATAAGCTCTATGTTTATTGCCTAAAATTATACAATTAGGCTTTGCCCACTGTAGCATATGGAGCCACATACTCTGTAAGGCTGGAGGTGCAGTGTAGTGTCCTAGCCTATCAGGGACCACATCTCAGCAGCACATAGAATGTTACTCTAATATTATTAAAAAATAAATAAATAGGAAAAATACTGACCGGACGCGTTTCGTCACTTTTATCCTGTGGCTTTTTCAATGATCAAAAATACCTCAATGATATAAAATTCAAATGCAGAGTGTAAAGCTCAGTGCTTCTCTCTATGAGGCAAAAGCACGCCTGGGAGTGAGGTTGCACGCAAATTTAATCCAAATTTGCAGAGTTTCGGCACTCGCAAATCGGCTAAGGGTGAAAAAAAATGACGGCCGAAAAAAATGAAAACGAGGCTAAAGGAGACCGAACGCGCAACTGACCGCCAGTTAGCCAGGAACGTATACCATTACAATGGACAGAAATTGCTCGCGAGCCAAGTAACACATATAAAAAAGCCGCCATTTTACAATACTAACTTGCAAATAATAACATTACGATTCTAAAATGGCGCTTAACCCACCTAAAGAAATGTTTTGCCCTTGCGCACACAGCCTATTTACACTGCACACTTGGCACATTGCTGACACTTTCTCCTCAGGTGATCAACAGTCCAACTGTACATTGTATGCTGCAGGAAAATTGTTAGCTCTTTAGGATATTGATTGCTGCACATTAAATATAAATAGGTAAAGTATATTCATTTATTAATTCATTAAATAATTATTATGACTTTTTTTTTATAAAAAATAAAAATAGGCTAAATATCATATGTTACACTGCCCCTTATTTAATGAATACATAAATGCTTCACACTTTCCAATAAATGTATTTATTCATTCATTAACATACATAAATGTAATAAATATTAATTAGTATTTTTTTTTTAAATAATAATTTCCACTGTACTAACAAATTTTTACATTTTACAATGCACTTATATATCTGTATTACTGCTCATTGGCTGACAGCGATAGGACTGTCAAAGCAGTTTAATTTTTAAATCACTTTATTATGCTCTGAGACCTTCAAAACATGGATAGTTTACACTGTACTAAAAAAATTGTATATTTTACACTGTACTTGTATATCTGTCTTCTCGATGAGCACTGAAGGTGATCGTTGCAAAGCAGGAAACTTGAAGTACACGAGGGGAGAGCCTCGCAATGTGCGCCGAAGGTCCCCAGAGGAGCAAAAGCCTTACATCGTGTGGCAAACAGCATTGCCATGGCTTCAAATGTTATTGCCGTAATGTTTTGACGGGCAATTCGCTACAGACGTGGCCAACATCCAAACCCGTAAACCATTCTTGCGCACTTTGCTTATGCGGCCATAACCATGACCAAGTAGTCAAACCCGTGGTTACGGGTTTAGACGGAGCCAATGGTAAAAGAGATTGTCATCATTAAGTGATAAATGGAGGTTAGATTTCAGTCCCTTATGGGTTTTAAGTACGAGTTTCGATCGGACCCGCATTCTAGAAACAATTAAATATTAATAAATGAATAAATATAATTTTCTAGTCCATGCGAGTTCTATGATATGTATTAACACATTGATTGCCAGGATCTGATATAACACAGAAATTAAACATGTATTTTATATTGTAGATTTGCGAGCTTGAGAATGTTGTGCAATCATTTTGAATACCTAACATCACTATCCCTTTAATTCACAATACAGTATTGTGTTTATATTTGCTTTTACAGTGCTACTGACAGGACTTGAACCCCCTTGCAGGTCCTCTCTAGTACCAGTAGGCATTTTGGCTCCATTTACCGTTTACGGGTTTGAACGCCAGTTCATCCTTTTGGATTCGTAGCAATATAATAGCTAGTTGCGAATGTAATTACGGGCTTGGCAGGTCAAAGGCTTAGCTGGGACGGAGTTCAGATTTCGACGGCCCGTAGGGTTTTTCCACCTGTAACCTGCAGATTGTTTGCGGGTAGCTGAAAGAGGCCAATTTAATAACCGTAACTCTTATGGCTCCTTTACCGGCTACAAATTCTGCAGTAGTAGGAATTGAATAGGGCTGATAGTGTATAGGAGAACTTTCGGTATTTATCTGCAGTGTTTGGTCACTGTGTGTACACCTCTAAAGTGTGGTGGTATCTGTGTACACATCTATAGTGTGGTGGTAACTGTATATATCTACAGTGTGGGGGAGACGCATTGTGTACATATCTATAGTGTAGGTGTAACTATTTTATATCTATAGGGTGGGAGGGTAACTGTACATATCTATAGTGTGGGGAACACTATGTGCATATATCTATAGTGAGAGGAGGACTGTGGTTAGACCCATAGCAGTGTATTTTGTATTATAGTTTGGGATTAAACAGTGTTTATATATCCATGATGTGAGGGATATATGTCTGTCAGTTTCTACCTTGGGTGAAGCTTTATATAAAACAGGAGCTATACACCAGCCCCGCACTGATGACATCTGTTTAAGATCGAAACAGCTGTTTGTGGGTAGGTCTCCTAACTCCTGCACAATCTTACCTGTGAAATGCTTTAAAGCTGTGTAATACAGCAGGCATATGCTTAAAAGGAGCCATATTTAAAATGGTATTGTATTAAAGAGAGAAGCCTTTGTGGGTTAATTTGTGAGTTTACTGACATCAAGCATGAGGTGTGTGTATGTAACCACATCCCTGGTCTGCACCTCCACATCATGTCCGCTGCAGCACAAAGCTTCTCTGTCTCAGTACTCTGACTAACTGGCAGCTCCCCAGCAAATTAAAGCAGACCTCCATTCATCTTTTCATGCTTTTATTATTACACCAGTTTGTGAGTGCATATTTTGTGTTAAGTATAGCAATTTACATTTACTCACTATTGTACGTAACTTCTATACCCATCTGTATCTTGTACACACACACATGGGTGCATATAACGGGTGGCTAGTCACGTCTGGGGTGGGCGGGAGGACTTGACGGATAAAAACACACCTTTTGAAAAACATCATCAAGTCTAATCCCTCTTTCAGTAAGATTTTCTGTGTTATTATTTTAGTATTTGAACACATAGTACTTTTCTAATTATTTAGTTAGCATTTTCTCAACACCAAAAAGGACATTTTTACAACCTGTTCAGCGACCTTTACATTTCTTTACAATAAACACAGAGCTTACAATAATTTCTCACCTTAAGTGTATGAGATATTTAGGAAGTTATGTGAAGAATTCCAGGTTTCACAGCAAGTTCCAACACATAGCACTGAATTCCTAGCAGGATGGATGGATATATTTAATTTATGACACCATTTCCATATTATCTACTTTCAATAAATGGAAAATATATATAATTTGGTCATTATTTAAAATTGAACTTTTTCCCTATTCTAATAATTTCAAGGTAATAAAGTCAAGAAGATTCTCAAACATATAAGAAATTGAAAACTAGGGAAACAAATAGTTTAATTTAAATAAGAGGTGAGCAGAATCCACTTTATTCTTATATGAAAGAGAATTTAAAGAAAATGAAATAAAAATGTATGTAAATGTTGTTACAGTATACACATATCCATAATTATCTTATTATTTACTAAAACTTTTAGAACAGGTGTCTTCAAGAGCCAAATGTGAATCTGTAAAGGGTCACTGTAGTCCTCCTATATTTAAAATACAGGAATTCCCCGTTTAGCGATGAAGACAGGTTCCGGGCACTTGGAGCGTTAAGAGAAACAAATAAAATAAATAAATTACAATAAAATAAAAAAGAATAAAACCTGTAAAATAAATAGATATTCATTCTTACTTACCCCAATTAATCATCCAGGGTTATCAGGCAAAGTTTAAAAGTTTTAGAAGGCGCCCTGGGGATCCGATAAAGACCCCGTGATGGAGGTTACCATTTAGGTTCTGGACCCTCATGGCTTAGATGCCATGGGAGTCTCATCGAACCCCCATAGTTATGTAGATGGCTGATAGGGGGTGATCGGGGAACAGGGGGATTGGTTTTGAGCAGCGAAAGGGGAGATCGGTAGTGAGCAGTGAAGGGGAAAGCAGATGCAAAGTCAATTGCAGTGTACAATAGTACTCGCAATATTTTTCGAAAAAATCTGGAATATTAGGAGTTGTGAGTAACAAGTAATCTTGAGAAATTCGGAATAAAATAGGGCCATATTCAATTTGAAGCCTGCAAATGGATCACAGATGGACGAATGTCTGCAAGTGATTTGCGGGCTCCCGTTGTTCTCCGATTGTGATGCTATTTAATTGCTCTAGGCCACAAGTTACGGACCCAAAGCTGACTCCGTAAACCATGCACTGGTTCGTAGCAGTTAAGAGTGGGAACATGATCAATTCAGCAAGCCAGTAACCTGCCATTTTGAATCTGCCAATAGAAAATTAGACTTTCATTATTATGGCAGTAAAACATGGAGGTCACATGTCAATCAATTAGTTTCGGGGGTCCGATATGCGATCAGACTCGCAAACCCGCAAAATAAAGAATTATGAAAATGAATGCCAATACTATTCTACTCCATATGGGTGGCCTGATATGTATTAACTCATTGATACCTGAGATCGCTTTAACCCCGAAATGACTGTCATCGCTTTTCCCATTATTTACAGTGCAGTAGTGATTTTTTATTTGCATTTACAGTGCTACGAATTGGTGTTTAACCTCATTGCTTGTCCTCTTCTCCTTCTTTTGCCATTTACGGGTGTGAAAACATTTGCCAACTTGGGGAAATTGACCAATTGAACAGCGAGTTGCGATTTTATTTTTTGCAGCTCCATCAGCTTGTAATATTACTTATGTGTGAACATCAATGGGGAAGCAAGGTGTAATATTGTGAGTAGGGGTAACTTGCAGGCATGTCAGGTAGCTCTCTCGCAATCATGCTCAGAGGCGGGAAATAGAATAGCTAGGGAAAGTTACTGGCCACTTTTTGCCTGTTTATGAGCCCCATATTAGCAGCTGTGTAAACTATGGACATAAAAATGTTGGGGGAAAATCGGAATATGTTTTGTATCTGTTACATCACATCCCGACAGCTGGATGATGGGGGGTGTTTTGCAGTTATCAGTGGAGGAAAATATAAGGGGGGAGGAAACAGACAGAAGTCAAGAGCCTTTGTTTGATAATAGGATAAAATGTAAATTGACAACACACCTTGCATCATTCAATGCAACCATAAATCTCAAAAATATGCTCACACACACTTTATTATTATTATTATTATTATTTATTTATTTTTCTAATTAAAAATTAGCCATATTACTTTTTTTTCCTGCCTACGGCTGTATCGAAGGTTCATGGTTTTACTAGGTATTAAATATACCTGTGTATCTATTTACTTTTATGTACTTTATTTTATAAAGAAATGCTTATACGCTCTGCCTAAAATCAAGCAAATAGTCCCACAGAGTCTGTGTCTTCATGAGCTGCAGACCCATACAGGGGATATTTGTTTGATTTCAGAGCTTATAAACATTTCTTAATACAATAAAGTACACAAAAGTAAATAGATATAAAGGGATATTACATACCTAGAAAAATCTGGAAATCCTCCTTTTAATTATGTGCTTAGTCAGACTTGAAGTCTTCAAACATATTTTTCAGTGTCTGGTGGTCCTTTAACCCTTTGATCCCTGATACTTGACCATTCCTCTGCATTTTGTTAAATCATTGAAAACATTCACTCCTAGGGGTATACTAGGTGACTATATACAACTTTAACCTACCACAGAATACCCAGAAACCTGGATATATCAAACAATGGGAGCTAGATTTCCTTGGGATCTTCAAAAATGGAGGAAGATTATCTCCTAAAGGCATGATTTATTTTAGCTATCTGGAAATGGCTACAAAAGTCTTACACAGAGTATATTTTACCCCTGACAGATTAAATAAATGAAACCCTCTCTCATCCTCGGTGTTTCAAGAACTGTAAAGAAAGAGGAACTTTTCGCCATATATGGTGGCACTGCAATGGCACAAACTATGAGGCAGACCGTCTCCGAACTAGCCTCCAATGTTTAAACCCATCAATGGAACTTTGCCTATTAGGATTATCAGAATCACACTTAAATAAACATCACAATAAATGGCTACAATTGGTTATGCTGGCTTCGAAAAATCATTTAGAGACACGTTGGAAACATCAACATTGGACAATCACGAGATTGTTAACAAACTTAATTTTATTATGATCTGTGAAAAAATGACACATACACTCAGGTCTGGATTAAGACCCTTAGAGGTACATATATTACATATATATGGGGGCACCACTTATAAGATTTTGGTGCCCCCATATATATGTAATATATTTACCTTGAACAGCTCGAGGTCACGCTCGAGCACGCAGCTTACGCATATTCCTTCCTGTCTTGCATAGATGTGCCCACATTCAAACGCAACAGAAGCTTTGCTCATACGTCCTTTCCCCATCGCAGCAAGTAGAAGACTGGCTAGCTTGGTACGCCAGGGTTGCCAACTGATGTTGGTAACAAAAAGCTAGAACCCCCACAAAAAAAGCTAAAATCCGATTCATTACATGTTATAAATTTCACCTTTTCTGGCTAAATCCCATTTAAAAAAAAGCTAAATGCCTATTCAAACCATGTTGTAATTTTCAAACAAAAAAACTAAACAGATGCAAAAAAAGCTAATTAATTCACATTTCTGTGATGCCCCTTCCCTTAATGCCCTAGGCACGTGCTTATTTTGCTTAATGGTTAATCCAGCCCTGCATACACTCAACAACACCCTCCCCTCCCCCTAAATTCTTAAAAATCTGGGAGATTTGGATTGACTCGGATAAATCCATATCAATAACATAATGAAACATGAACCCCAACCTATCAAACTTAAGATCTACACGGGAAACTGGGCCCGGGCTGGATCCCTACCTCCGATCCTATTGGGAAACTTTTCGAGCATTATGGGCGGTTCAGGAAAAACTCAAGGTAACGAAAAAAAGGTACAGGTTAATGTTTTGTTTTCTTTGTTTTTATTTTTTATTGTTATTATGTATGTTTGTCTTCTTACTGGTTGAAAATAATCTGTTTTAATTTTATTATTTAGAACAGTTTAAAGGGTAACACTTTGGAATTAACAAAATCTAATATTTCTTCCACTTGCAAATTTCCATCTAGTGGAATAAGAAAAGAAAAAAAAAAAGTGACCAATTATATTCTCTATGGAAATGCGAAATAAAAAACACCCAGCCGGTTTATTTATTTAATTAAGGTGAAAAAGGAAAAAGGTTTAGGAGGAATCACAATATTGTTAATTCTTAACTAGAGGTTAATGCAAACTGTGGGCCTCATTCAATTGTGACCATTTTAGCATATGTAAAGTCACAAAGCCACATTCAGTATCGATTTGGCCAATTGAATAGGGCTCTATATAAGCACAGAGCATATTTTTTTTAAAGAAGTTTTTATTTAGTGAAAACCTTGCTTTTGGATAGATGCTTGCTAACTAAAACCTTCTTTTAAAAAAATATGTTATGTGCTTATTTAGAGCCCTATTCAATTGGCCAAATCTCAATTGAATGAGGCCCTATATAATTTTTTCTTACTTTTTGTTTTTGTGTGTGATTTTCCACTTAAAGGGATTCTGTCACCCCAAAAGGAAATTGATTTAAATGGATATCTTAATTATTTGACTGCAGTGATCCTTTAATGAGGGTTTCTTAATTACGTTCCAAATAAGCATTCACAGGAGAAAATACATTTTAGGTAATTGTCATCAATACAGCAGGGTTTAGTTTCCTTTGTATTAAATCTGCAACTATCAGTATATGCCACTTAAATTAATGTTATTCAATATTATTTACCACTCTATGGGCCTATATTTAGCCTATATTTAGCCCTATTCAATTGGCCAAATCACAATTGAATGAGGCCCCATATCTGTATTTAAAGTGATAATCTGCAAGGTGACAAATCTAAAACTGCTACCTGAGGGCCTCATTCAATTGCAATTTGGCCAATTGAATAGGGCTCTATATAAGCACAGAGCATATTTTTTACAGAAGTTTTTAGTTTTTAGTGAACTTCTATCCAAAAGCAAGGTCTTCACTAACTACAAACTTCTGTAAAAAAATATGCTGTGTGCTTATTTTACAGAAGTTTTTAGTTAATGAAGACCTTGCTTTTGGATAGAAGTTCACTAACTAAAAACTTCTGTAAAAAAATATGCTCTGTGCTTATATAGAGCCCTATTCAATTGGCCAAATCGTAATTGAATGAGGCCCTGTGACTTTACATATGCTAAAATGGTTGACCTTTGAGTCATATGTTTATTCAGAAATGCCATTGACAATTGTGACAATAAAAATATCGAAACAAAAAAAAAACATTCTTGACTCTCCGTATGAATTAGGT
>CM050167.1:382794989-382797489 GCA_027410445.1 Discoglossus pictus
ACAAACGATTTACTCCGACGTCTTAACGAATTAAACGTTACTCCTTCATCTATGCTAGCCAGCATAGATGTAGAACAATTGTACAGTAGCATCCCCCATAAGCTGGGTATAGCAGCGGTCAAATCCTTCCTAGACACAAGAGGCAAAGAACAACAGAAATTGAATAATTTCATTCTAACAATCCTGGAATTTATCCTCACGAAAAATTTCTTCTTATTTGAGAAAAAAAATCTACATACAAAAACGTGGCACGGCAATGGGGACGGCATGTGCCCCTAGCTACGCCAACTTATGTCTCGGCTCTTGGGAACACAATGTAGTCTTCACCGAAGAAAATTTAGAATTCACCAATCATGTACTTGAATGGTTTAGATACATCGATGATGTGCTAATTATATGGTCTGGTACAATTGTGGAATTTGAGAAATTTGTTGAACATCTAAATAATAATCATCTCAACCTGAAATTTACCTATGAAATAAACCAAAGCAACTTAAATTTCTTGGACTTAGAAATATACAAAGATATCCTTGGGAACATGCATACAAAAGTCCATAGAAAACCCACCTCTACCAACGCACTATTGAACTGGCAAAGCCAGCACCCTACACCATTAAAATGTGGTATACCAACTGGACAATATTTAAGAATAAGACGTAACTGCAGCGACATTGAAACTTTCAAACTGCAAGCACAAGACCTTCGCCAACGTCTTAGACAACAAGGATATCCAAACAAAATCCTTAAAAAAGCCTACCAAAGGGCACTTCTTAGTCACAGGTCTGATCTCCTCTACAAATCTAGAGAACACACAGATACAGACATAATCCGTTGCATCATGACGTTTGGGAGCAACAACAAAGAAATCAAATCAATACTCCAAAAATACTGGCATTTTCTAATTGAAGATCCTATATTAGAAAAGCATTTAACTACATATGCTTCAGTAACATATCGGAGAGGACAGAACATTGGTAATATGTTGACCAGTAGCCATTTTATTGATGAAACTCATTCCCCAAAGAAGAACTGGCTTCCAACTAAAGGACTTTTTAGATGCGGCCGCTGCAAGGCCTGCCCCTTCATTAAACCAGAACGGGAATTCACGCACCCAAAAACAAATCAAAAATATCCTTTAAAAGAGTTCTTCAACTGTCTCTCCACCTTTGTGGTCTACATTATGGTCTGTCCATGTAATCTAATCTATGTAGGCAAAACAGAACGCCAGTTCCGCCGAAGAATTTTGGAACACATATTATCCATTAAAAATAACCTGGACACCCCAATTGCTCGTCATATACGACTGTATCACTTGAACAATTCAGATGGAATACATTTTCACATTATCGACCGAATCACTCCCTCACCTAGAGGCGGCGATATGAGAATGAAATTGTTACAACAAGAAACCAAATGGATTTATCTACTCAAAGCACTGAACCCAGACGGCCTAAATGAAGGCTTTTCCTACACCCCATATATTTAATTTATATATATTTCTTTGACTCTATATCACTGATCTAGTTTTATCACCTTACATTTATTTAGCTTAGATGCTATTCCTTATCACTTTTCCGGTTTCACTTTCTCCTTTAGGTTTTTTAATTGATTGTTTCTTATTATCCCCCTCAATACACAAATAACCTAGTCTGCCACTTCTGGCACCCAGGATCTACCACTTTTAATTGAGATTATACTCATCATATTCTTTTCATCACCTCTCCATCACCTTCTCATCACTAGTTTAATCTGCCTCATAACATGTATACTATTACATCCCCTTTGACTTCTCGCATAACCTCTTGTTACAAGAACTATCAGTCCCGTATATTATATTATATTATATTTTATTATATTATAACATAATACAGTATTAAGTGACGTATATACTAATAAGATACACTAACATATGTTGACACTTGATATAACAGCCCAGTAGGGTCTCTTTAGAAGATCTAGTGCTCATGCCACCTCCTCTAAGTGAAGTATCTCAGATGGCCTTTAGATTGTCCCACATCCTGCTATATGTTTGTATACTTTGACTTCTGTAGACATATATAGTCACATCCCAATATGCCCTTTGGACTACATCATGTACCTTTATTTTCCTTTTTTCCATCATTACTATACATAGTTATACTCAATTTTATACTTCCACTTTTACTCTTACAAACCTGCACAGACACATCAGAAGTATCACTTCTAGATGGTATCTTGCACATTCGTTTCTTTCAGTATGCACACTTGATCTAGGTTGCTCGATATGCAACGAGCACATCCTGCTTAAAAGCGGAAGACTGGCAAGAACCTGGAACACACTATGTGTGCATATCTAATCCTCCCCCGCTGACTTCAGTTGGTTGGCGGAAGATTGGCACCCGTAAACCGGAAGTGCCCGATGCTCTTGACGCTCCGCCGGTTGGCGGAAGATTGGCATAATCCCTACCGGAAGTGTGTAGTGCACTTCCGTTCCACGCTGCAACACATGACCCTCTTTAGC